>JAWLRI010000199.1:3342-14876 GCA_034781795.1 Crypturellus tataupa | reverse complement strand
GGTCATTCCTTCATGCTTAGGGGTTGCAGGCAACAAACATGATAAAGTCTACCCTAGTAAACTGATCAGCACCTAGAAATGGTCTTGAGAAATGCAGTGTGATCAGTTAGGCTGTTCAAATGTCCTCTGTTAGGCTTTCAGCCTATACAACTGGCTTTCTCCCAAGGGCTCCCAATTACTGAATGAGAACAGTCCTGGGATCATGCCCCAGAGGACAGTCTTGCCATCCCGATGCCAGCAGCATTCCCCATGCAGGCAGTACCACAGAGCTCCCACAGCAGTGCAGCAGCAGCCCCAACAGCCAGTGCTGCCCCTGGATGCATCCATCTTAGCAGTGTGCTGCAAGGCCTCCAAGTCTCCCGCAGATCTTCCAGAGGAATCTATCGGAAAAGCTGACACCTTAACCCTGAGCTCACCCAGAAAATCTGGCTTCCAAATATAATCAGGCAAACAACAGATAATTTGAGAAAACTTAAGAAAATAATCATTGGAAAAAATGAATATTGAGGGTTTTTTGTTTCATATACTTTGTTTAACCCAACCAGCAACACACTTCAGCTCGTTCCTTCCTTGGTTATGGAACCCTATTGTTTACTTAGCACCTTGAGGATGGAGGGACAAGGTTCACTCTATAAGAGGGACCTTGCTCTCTGCTGAGATTCTTCTGTGGTCATGCAAACACACACAAAAACAACACAGTTGTGTGTCCCAGTTTTCTTCAACAGACAAACCACAATGGGCTTCAGGAAGGAAATGTAATTTTTTTAATGACCTGATTTAATAGATAAATGTTTCTCAAGAACCTCATTAAAAATAGAAACAGAAGCAGTTCAAAGAGGCCATCTGTAAAATAAATATAACAGGTCAGATCCTTCAAGTGTCATAAAATAGATGCAACTTCAGTATAGCTATCCCAAACTTAAAAATGCCATAGGACATAGTCCTACCTGCTTCCTAAATGTGCTACCCAAGCTCCCTGCTGCTTTCCCTGTAGATGCGAAATACAAGGCCAGGTGGAACGTGGGCCTTGTGTACTTGCCTAGAAGGGAGAGCAGTCCTTGTAAACCTGCCCAGCAAAGGACAGCTGCTGGGCTGGGATCATCAAGCGCTCACCTGGAGATAAATCTGTTAGTCTCTGAAACACCAAACTCCTCCTGTTTACTGGGAGGATGAAAGAGCTTCCCTTCACCACACGAGATATAACCCAAAATGATTTGTGTTCTGTCCGTCTTTGTGGCAGGTCCGACCACTCACTGTTTGGTCTGAAGTTACAGGTAGCACATGAGTAGCTCAAGGAAGGCTGCTCTGCAGGCTCCATCCCACACGCATCAGGGTCGCTGTGCTGCAGATCAGCGAGCTGCTCAACGGAGACCGGGGAGGCCTGACAGTGGCTTTCCCAGTACAGGTGGAGGCAAAGGAAGTACTTCGGATTTTGGTGGTAATACTTCTTCACTGGGGAAAGTGATTCAAAGTCACTGTGTCTGTGTTAAAGGGTATTCTGCGCTTGCTCTCACAGAGGAAAAAAAGTCTCTCCCACCAGCCAGGGAGAGTATAAGCTGCTCTGGAAACACAGTTCATTGCTCCCTAAATAACACACCGATGTAGCCATCAAGTGAAGGGAACATAATCCCTCCTTTGCAAGTCTCTTCATCTCTAAGTAGGGACCAATTTCTGTGCCTTTCTCCGCCAGAGGGTTAGTAAAATCTGGCCTTAATTTGTTTCCAGGACAGGAAACCGCTGTATTCTATTGGGCAGTAGAAAGTCACCTGTGCGGTTGCAATTAGCTGCTCACTAGCAGGGTCCTTTAACCCCACCTAGGCTGATCACAGAATTTGTTGACAGGCAAAAGAGGAAAACAGATACAGCTAAATCTTCCCTATCTTATTCACTGTGATGCAGCCAACCTCTGAAACATGGGACAACACAGACATGTTCTCTTCAAAAAGAAAGATCTGACCTGCAAGAAAAGGAACAGTTATCTGCTAGTTTTATCTTGACTTCATCTGATTTTATCAGAGCCATGATGGTGATTCAGGAAGAAATATGGATCAGCAAACTGGGAGGATGGAAGATGCAGTGAAGTGAAGCGCTGCACAGAGAGTGTGAGGGGAGCATTTTCTCTCATGCCTCTGTGCATGACCTACGGGAACGCTCCCCTAAGCGCTACCTGTATTTTCCTATGGATGAACGGTTACTGCACAGCACCAGAACTGCCTTGAGCTCTAGCACAAACAGTGAAACAGAGCTCCAGCACAAACAATGGAAAATATAGTGGTCATCATTAAAAACTGAACATTTGCCAGAAAAATTACCACACTGTGGTGTATGAAAAGACCACAGATACTTCCTGCTCTGAACATAAATGGAAAACATGGTGTTTCAGATACCAACAGGCTGGGAACTGTTAGCAAATGTTGATTTCTCTATGGAATCCCAAGCTGAACCTAAGGCTCTTTTGAGGTCCAGCTATTGGTATTTTCCAACCCATAACAGACTGCATTTCACTGGTGCATGAAATGATCCTTCTGCCATGTGTAATAACTTGTGTAGCCCTTTGATACTGCACAGAGCTGGTTGGTGTCTGTGCATCACTGCCCTCCAATGCGCGGAATCAGAACTGTTCTGAATATCCCTTAATCCCACGCAGCCCTGGGCTTGGGGAAGTTCTCCTGTTACAGGATGCTTTGCTCTTGAGGATGGCAGAGCTGTGCTCTCTCCCATCTGTTCCAGCAGTTTCCAAGGAGCCGCTGCATGAAACAACTGCTCCAACAGCGCTGTTTGGAAAAACCGGGCTGGAAAGTTTTTTGATGAAAAACGGAAATTGTTTCCCAATGAAATCTTTGCAACAAAATGTTCTACTTCCTTCTTAACTATAGAGGTGGTTTGGAATTTTTCACTTAAAATATTTCCAATGGAAACCAGATTTTGCTTCTTCCTATCCATTCTGTCCACTTTCCTCTTCCCAATAAAAGTTACATATGAGAAGAACAAATACCATTTTTCACTAACGCCTTCTGAAGATCAAAAAGTATTTTAGTGGCTGCAGATTAAATGCAATACTTAAGGGCGTACCCTATTCCTTATGGCTTGTGGGGTTTTTTTTTCGATTCTTTTCAGTTCTACTGGAAGGTACTGCTGTTGGAGTCACCGTGAAACAGAAAAGTGACGTTACTTCCAGTTGCAACCTTCAAAGTCTGCTTCTACTTCTGGGTATATGCAAGCTTCTTCAAAGCTTTGTCCACAGTGGCAGTACATTAGTTTCATGTCTCCGATACCACGAGACTCTGCCAATATTATTTGTACTACCATAAATTTGTGCTTACATATACTCATTCATCATCGATGAAACCAGAATCCTCAACAGCCTTTCAGATACAGATTTCCAAAACCACCCCACTAGCTTCTTAGCATTCTTCCGAAAAGCAGGCTATGAGAAATTTTAAAGGCTTTGGATTTATGTGCTCATATTTCTTTTTTCAAATGCATTTTATGTCTCACCTTTCCAACAAGCAAAAGGGTCAGACACTATGATCTCTCTCAACATCCTAGCGAGACATGTTAAAATGAATCATGTTCTAGTAGTAAATGTACAGATAGGCTTGTAACTAGATTTTTTGTATATGTATAGCTGTCTATGCTCTTGTAAGCAGGAAGAACAGGGAAAAGGTTTATACTGACTCAGAGAATATGAGAAGTGCCAAGAGTAATTTAAGAGAAATACAGCGTATTATACCTCATATGGTCTTACTTATCTCCTATTTATATAAGGATTCCACATCTTTCCCAAACAGTAAATAAGGGAGGGATAATACCCAAGGAACTGAAGACTTCACTCTGGTTAAACAAGCCTATGTGGAATAAGGAAACAAGAACTGACCCAATATTCTAAAAACATTTAAAATAGAATTTAAATTTGAAACTTTCCTAATCCCTTTTCTTACTGTTTCAGTTCCAATTATCCCTACCTGCACCAAATATAATAAATAATGGCATCTCTCTCTGCAGCATTTTTGACCCATGTGGGAAATATCAAAGTATAATAAAGCCTGGCTTATAAAATAATTGCTTGATTTAAGCTTCATTTTGGAAAAAAAAATATAGATTATCACTCATGTTTTCAATTCTGCAGGATCAGAATCCTGTATTATACATTATACAAATATGTGAAAATGAATTTAAGAGGGAAAGATCATCTCAAAAAGAATTTTGCACAATCTTGATGCTGCTTATTCTTGCACCAAAAACTCAATCCTTCAAACTCTGACCTGCAACCAGGTTATCATGACCTTACACAGTACTGCCTAGCAGTAGACTCATGCTGTGTGTTGGCTTTAACCTGTAAGGAAATGAGTAACTGAGATAAATCCTGGGACTGTGTGTGCACGGGGCCACCTAAACCCAATATCAATCTGTATTGCTTTAATGTAGGCCGTAGGTCTGGTTCCTCAGAGATGGACTTGCTAAGAAACACACTGCACATCTCCATGAGGTTTTGGACACGTCACCGCACAACTGGCTGCACAGAGTTCAAAGGCACTCACTGAAGGGCAAGTCACCACTCCAAACACGGCTGGAGGCCTTCAGCTCTGCATGGTGGGGAAAAGCCACTCCTCCCTTTGAAGTACTGAATGATGACACACTATTTTTGCGTTATTTTACTAACTTGCTTTCTCATTTCTCTTTAATGAAGGGAGAAAGCCCGTTTTAGTTTCTGTGGTCACTTGGCATAATACTTTGTCTAATACTAATTAATACTTAATACCTGGAGTACTTTTACATTGAACATTTTAATGAAAACATATCTTTTCACGACTCTGACTTTCAAACACATTTAAGACTCAAGATTGTGTTTTATTTCTCTTAAGTAATACATGAGAGAGTAAAAAGCTTTTTCATTAAAAAAATACAACTGGAAATAATGAATGTTTGCAGCCTGCTACTGAAGAAAGCCATTTCTACATGTCCTGCTGCGACACATTCCTTTTTAATAGGAGAAGTTACTTTTGGCCAGGTGCCTAATGCAAACATACTTCTGCACTGAATTAACAAATAGGAAGAGAGTTGCTTCCAGATCTTCAACTCTTTTGATATTTTAAGTTATAATCCTCAAGGAATAAATGAGCAGAGCATAGTCCAAGAAGTACTGGCTGCTCTGATCTTCAGAGCGCCAGCTAGCAACAACCTCAGTTAATGCTTCTGAGTTTGTGAATCCTTGGAATTCACACTTGCTGCAATACCTCATTGATCTACAGACTATAGCAATAGAAATTTCCCTTAATTTCACTGCCATCTCTTTTCATAACAAAAAGAAGAAAAAAAACCCAAAAGGACAAAACTAGCAGCTAAAGTCTTTAAAAATATACACATCTACATTAAGTTAACTTAATAAGCTTTTTGCACACTAGGCATAATGCTCCAGTTAAGCAAACAGGCTCCAGTTAAGCAAAGGTCACACCACATATAAGTTTAGTGAACCATAGTGTCCAACCTGGGCTTTTTCTCTGAAGGAAGTATGTCCGAGGGCAGTGACAAGACCAAAGCCTCTTTGACATTTAAAGAGCCCAGACAGTTCATCCGGATCAAGAGGTTTGGATAATTTGAACAAAGGCAGAATAATTCTGTGGATTGTATTTTGGCTCCACTGAAGTCAACTGTCCACAATTTTAGAGGAAATAGGATCTCACTTTGAACTATGGGGTAAGTTCATGCGTACAGACCATATTTACATCTTTTCCTGGTGACTCATTTTGTCACCCTTTCACAAGTTTCTTAACGTCTCCAGTTTTTCCATTTATAATTGGGGATGGCAGCTTTTTAAAATACTTTTTATTCCAAGGATGGACAAAGTCATATTATAGTAACTGATTCTAAGCCTCATAATCCTTTCCCAAAAGCCTAACAAAAAAATCTAACCTGAAACTCAGGTAAATTTGAATCTGACATTTCATCAGTAAATTAGTTTAGCTGGTGATTTACTTCTGCAAAACAGAAACTGTCCAAACTGTCCAAAAAGTGACAGTTTCAGACATTACAAATGGAGTTTGTAACCCTTTCAATACTCTTTCAGAGGTTTCAAAAAATCTGTTCCGAAAATGTTGATGTTAAAGTCTCCCTTGTTGCTAACAATATTGCTTATATGACACCATGGTGACCATACCGTGTTATTGGCTTCCTCGGGGTTGTACGCAGTCAGAACATCTCACAGACCAGCAAGATCAATGACGAACCAAGATCGCTGCTGGATAAAGGAGAGAACTGGGGTGGGTCTTCACAAAGGTGGTGTGGGGGATCAGAAGTACCAGGAAGCTCAAGAAAGAACGCCACAGACCCTCTTTCTGACCTCAGCCTTTCTGGCTGCTCCTACATAAGCTGTTCTGTATGGCCCTGTTTGCTATGGATCTACATTTGCTGTTGGAAATGCTGTTGGAATATTTTTGAAGTGTTTTGCATCTGCAACAAAAACTACTGCGGTCAGGGAGATGAATGGATCGACACTAAGGAAATAGCTGTACAATTAGTCCCTTGCCATGTTTTTCTTGTTTTTAATCTCCATTCATTTGGCCCCTTTTTCCCCTCACCAAAATCAACATAATTAATAAAACTGCTGGTAGCAGAAGAGATCACAGCTTGAACTTGGCTGGCCTGTTTCTACACAGCTTGGTATTTCATGATGAAAGAAGTATAAACAAGAAGGGACATTTCTAGTGCAATGGTCAGAAAACTGGCAGGGCCTGACAATGAGGCATCTCAGAACATCCCAGTCAATCTGTTGTCCCGTGTGCCAATCAATTAAGGCTAACAGATGCTGGGAAAGTTCGGTACGATATGTCAGATCTTATTGAGGTTTTGACTATGCCCCCAACAGTGACCTTGCCATGCTCTTATTAAAGACAGATTTAAACTTTGGCTTCATTGTCAGCAGTGAAAGTCCTCGCTGACTTTGCTATAATTCCACACAATTGTCCAGTGAGAATATAATCTGTGTTTTGAATTACAAAAGGTAGCCTGTTTATCACAGTCGCTTATTATGAAAAAAAAGGTCAAGACATCTGATTCAGTAAAACAAGTCTTATTTTAAAACAAAAGTGATGGGAGAGATGCTTAGCTACAAAATCCTAGGCTAGGTTGGTAGTTACACCATATGCATCTCCCCATGTGAACTTGCATTCTTAAGGTTGCTGTGAGCTGGCCTGAATGCTGCTGACACCCACAACTAACAGTAGTACCAGTGCACAAATACACAGCAGCAGGCAGAACTATGGCCTGTCAACCAGTTCTCCTCCTCTCTGGAAGATTATTATTTTGTCTAGATCAAAGTTTCTTGGTTGCCTCCATCTCCCAGTCTTGTGTATGACAACCAGACACAGCCTTGGTTATTTCAAGACATTTGGGGCACCTGAAATCTGCTGCTAAACACTGGCTTAAGAAACAGGACATCTTCAGCCTCTGCTCTAACGCGCATCACACTGCGCCTTTATACACATTACCCTGTTGTTCTTAAGCCCTCTTCTTTTCATGCTCAGAGACTCTAGGCAGTCTCCCTGTTATCTCAGCTTTTCATTCTAAGTGGGATTTAAGTGGGTCTATAACTCAGAAGCTTTGGTAATTGAGATCTGGGATATTTTTACCTTTTTTTTTTTTTTTTTTTTTTTGCCAAAGGCACAGGAAATAAACTACAGCAATTTTCAAACACTTGCCCCTACAGACAGTGCCCACAAAGAAGCCAGGGTCAGATCACAGCAGAGGATAGAAAAATATCCTGTCTTAGGCAAAGAAGGAATTATTATCACTAGAAAAGCAGGTATAACCCAGACAGTCCAGGTTTCAGAGTATTTAAGATGTTTCCCTGCAAACTGTTCATGCCGACATGCTTCAAAGTTCTGAGTGTCCCACAACACCGTGGGGCCAAACAGATGGCAGGACTACAGCTTCCCCGAAGGGACAAGGCTAGTGCTAGTCGGATTTGCTCCAGTCAGACCTACCAAGTCTTAAGACACTGAGGCAGGATCCTGTTCCTTGCGCTGAAGCTGCTCACAGGAGGCACGGGAAAGCCTCCCGAAGACAAGACAGGTTGCCCTCACATCCCAGCAAACACGGTGCTTCTCAAGACAGAGCCTCAGTTTCCCTCCGTATCTCATTACTCTCCTTCAATGTGCTTTCATGTAACAGACATACGGCAGCCCCTGCAGAAGTGGGCTCTGGTAATGGAGAAAAAAAAAAATTGTACATTTTCATGGTAAGTTTTGGATGTTTCCAAAAACAACTATAATGTTAGAACAAAGAACATCGCACAGCACAACACCAGCGTAGAGCTGCTTCTGTTCTGCTGTTCCTAATTAACTGTATTCTTCATTAGCATATAACCATGGGTCTGCAGCCCAAGGGTTGTTCTTTAACTCCCAGGATTGCTGCCATTTTCCATCCTGCCAGCCAAATGAGCACTGTACGAACTCTGTTTCAGCAGGTGAACTCAGCAAGTCCCTTTATGCTTCTCTGACCCTGTTCAAATGGTTGTTAAAACTGCCCACCACTATCCTACCCTGGGAGAATGTCATGCTTCGGTTTCTCATTACTCCTGCAGCTTTTTCTTTTTCTTCTCCATGAAGCAAAGAGGCTCTGATTCTGCAGATCTTTGCCATTTGATCACTTACTTTATTCACCCTCAAAAGAGCCTACTCTGGAGCAACTGATGTGGGGGCAGTCTGCTCCCCCTGCTGCCCCTGCAAAGACCAGGGGCTGCCTAATAGAAGGGGATGATGTCATGCTGGCTGCTCTTTTATGATAAATAAAAATATATCCCATCTCTCTAGATGCTGTTTTTGAAACCATAAAGCTGTCTGGAATCAAAAAATGTTTTAAAATCCAGGAATGCATTAATACCATACCCACATTTACTATTACACATTTTTTTTTTTTTTTAATTACACAAACGTACCTTATGGGACAGGTCGCAAGCCAAAGATAGGACTCTGTGGAAACAAACTAGGGAGCTTTTCAAATTGTTAGAGGTTAAAGAAGGCACAGAACCATGAGCCAAGATTTACCTCCATTCACCCTCTCCTTGAACTTCAACCAGTCAGCAAATTCTTCCACACCTTGGCTTAATCATCAGTAAATTTAAGATAGTAAGCACAAGCTTCACAAGGAGGGAGGCACATCTGCAAAGTTCAAATGAAATCACAGTGCTAGTGAGAGCAAAGTACTCATTACAGCTGAGAAACACAAATAAATGTTCATGAGAAGCAGAAGCTAAATTCTGATTCACAACTCAGAGGTAATTTCAAAATAAAAAGGTGATTTGATTCAGCTGATTTAAGCTCCATTTCTTGGTTAATTCGCCTGAGTCTTTTAAGCACAAGGCTTTGTTTTTTTCAATTCTCTCATCATCTGTGCTGGGGAATCAGACTCAATTTATCTCAACTCAGAGTATTAAAAATAGCTTGTTAAAGGACAAAAGGCTGGAATGAAAATATATTGTTTTATTTCAATGAAAGAGAACAAAGTCACTTAATCATTTTATAAAATCACTCTATTCAAAGCCACTCTTGCTGTGCTTTTTTTCAGAAGTAAGGCTCTCTGTAAACGCTGTCCCCACCTTATCTTGCTTCCGAGCAGAGTGCCTTGCAGTACTCCCTTCATGAGGACAAACACAGGGAAGTGTGCAGCGTGGCGCAGCGCAGCTCTGCTCACAGCAGCTCTTTGTGCTGACAGAAGTACGACATGTTGTCTGAGGTGTCTGCTCTGCACTTATCTCTACAGCCTTCCACATATATTCCAGTACACCACCCACCAATGCACAGCAGGGCTTCTTTTGCCACATTGGCCCAGCTGGGCCATTGTCAGATTAGGTAAATTTGAATAGTTTTTAGATCATCTGTTACAGACATCTTCCCAGCACAACATAGAGACTATGTTGTTTGGACTATGGGCAAAACCTTCTTCAACCATACACTACTATTGGTCTTGCTGCCTTGAGATCTTCAGCGATCAGCAGCTCAGCTCAGCATGTAGCTCTGAAGGAAAGGACACAACACACAGTCTTCCTTCTACTCGGCTTTGCTTCTTCTTCCACCTCTCCATTCACATCTCCAACCTTTCTCCCCGTTCTTATTTTCTCTTCTACAGAAATATGATAGTTTTAACTGTCCAGAGAAAAGTAACAAACATGTTGCCAGAGTGCATAACCTCTTCTTAGCTTCTGGCTACCAGTGGTTGAGGACTGGCTTAGCCAGAAATAGTGCCCGCACCACACTTTGCGATCGCCACTGTTGGAGCTGCAGTCCACAGGTTTGTCTAGTGAGCCACTAAATTAATTATCACAAGATTCAAATGAGGTAGATAGAAAAGGTGCAATGATTCTTGTCACTCTGAGAGGAAACCTGGAGGGAAAGGATGTGTGATTTGTGCACAAACACAGAAAGAACTGAGGTTGAAGCTGGCTAAAGAGCTCCAGTGTCCTGTGCACTGACTATGCCTCATTTAAAGATAATACCCATTTAACAGTAAAAAAAAAAAATCCAGAGAGATGCAGACAGAAGCAGAAAAGAGAGCTCTGTACAAAGTACTAGCCAAAGTAGTGACCATATCAGGACCCTCTCCTAAGACTTCAGTGCAGTCCTTTAGTCTTTGTATTTGTCTAAGCACACTCTCCAGAAGTGCAGAGGGTATGTTAAAACTGTTAGTGGGATGGAGAATGTTTATTTCCCAATTTTTTTTTTAAAGTTTGTTGTTTGTATCATAGGAGAAGGAAAAACATGAAATACTTGGTGTGAAATCCTCCACATGCTCTGCTCTAACTGCTCTTTGCCTTAGAAGACAAAAGTCCTCAGAGACTAAAGAGAGAGAGAGAGAGCACAGATCATTGCCTCAGTGCTCCAGAAATAGTGACTATCTCTCAGAGCCCATCTAAGCTGGACATTTTATGCCAAAATGGTGTGAAAGAGTTTTAGCAGTGCCACTTCAAAGGTGCAGAACCTTCCACAGGGAGCTGTGGAAATAAATGGAACAGGTCTGAAAACACTGAACATCTAGAATTATTACAAGCTATTGCAGCTGGCACAAATGTGTTACTGATGACACTGAAATACTCAAAAAAAGAAAAGGTGGAAAAGGTGTTGAAAATCACAGCGGCTAAAAGATATGTGGGGAGGGAAAAAGAGAGAGAGAGAGGGAGAGAAGGAGAGAGAGAGAGAGAAAGGAGAGAGAAAGAGGGATAGAGAGAAAGAGGGAGAGAAGGAGAGGAGAGAGGAGAGAGAAAGAGAGAGAGGGAAAGAGGGGAGAGAGAGAGGAGAAAGAGAGAGAAGGAGAGAGAGAGAGAAAGAGGGAGAGGGAGAAAGAGGGAGAGAAAAAGAGAGAAAAGGGGAGAGAAGGAGCAAAGGAGAGAGAGAGAAAGAGAGAGGGAGAGAGAAAGAGGGAGAGAAAAAGAGAGAAAGGGGGAGAGAGAGAGAAAGAAACAGAAAGAGAGAGAAAGAGAGAGAGAGAGAGGAAGAAAGACGGCAGGGAGGACGGGGGGGAGGAGGGCCGGAGGGACAGAA
>JAWLRI010000198.1:1029226-1046699 GCA_034781795.1 Crypturellus tataupa | reverse complement strand
CTTAAGTTCCTGTGGAACTTTTGGTGTTTAAGTTTGTGGCCATTTCCTCTTGTTCTGCCACTGGCCACTACTGAAAATATGATACATGGCATTAAACAATATATGCTTAATTTGGTATATCATCTATTTTATAGTGTGCGGTGCCCTGAGAACTTATGCTTTTCAAACAATATTTGTTTAAATATTTGCAGCCGCAAACGGGCACCTCATAAGAGGGATTCCCCGTCTTTCTCCTCTGATGAACCTGAAGAGCATTTGGAGAGATGGAGGAAACGCAGCCACAACAGAAATTCCAGGTTAATAGAATTAGAGGTTGGGGAGGGGAGGAATCTGCTGAGGAGGAGGAGCATCTGCCCAACTGCAAAGTATTATTCTCTGAATCTTGTACGGATTCTATACTGTAGCAGTATTTAATCATATTTAAGGACCTGGTGATTATCGCTCAGCGCTCTCGAGCTGTATTTTTAGAATGATTCTTTTTGAGCAACCGCATTGGGAGGAGCTCACCTAATTTTTTAATGTAAAATTCCGCCTTTCTTTTGCTTTACAGTAGTTTATTTAGAAAGAAACCCACTCTAATCTGAGGTTTAAAATAGAGTAAAAGCCTTTTTGCTACTTAATATCTGTTAAGACCATTTGTTGTGTAATGTATTTAACAAATACGTTTTCAGGGAAATATTTCCTAAATGCTTGTCTTTTGTAATACACCTTTGCTTTCCAACACTTAAAAATAAAAGTCTTCCACTTGTCCTTCAGTCAGAAGAAGCCTTTCTCTTTCTTCTTGATTCCCATGAGAAGTCTTCCCATTAACTTTTGGAAAGACAACTTAAAGGGGATTCACAAGGATCAAATGAACACGAGAGCAAGTGTGGCTGATGCCAGTGCAAAGCAGACAGCTGGTGCGGTAAGTGATGTTAACTCGTTGTGTTAGAGGGATTTTTCCAGAGTTTCTGATGGAACCTTTTGTAGGCTGGAGCTTTCTTTAATGTGTGAAATTATTCTGTTGAATTGATCTTTAGGTGCGATTTGATGGTGTGGGTGATCTTTCTGAGCACATTGCAGTGTTAAAAGAGATGTTGATTCTTCCCCTGCTTTATGCGGAAGTCTTTGAGAAACACCAAATTCAACCCCCAAGGTAACACACCTATACAAAAAGCTACCTCAGCTGTTTTGGGGAGGATATTACACTGAGGCATCAATCTATATTTTTTTGTGCTTCAAACATTTGGGTATTTTTTTTTCCAGTAAAAACAATTGATTTAAAATGTATAAAATCTTGAGTATATGCAGGTTCAAAACGTAAGCAAAGGCCTTGGCATGATTGAAAACTGGTGTATGGTGCTGTTATAAACTGACGAACTCTTGGAGCCAATCAATTCATCAGTATACTTTATTGTAAATAACAAACAAGCAGCGCTGGACGGCCAGGGAGTCTCTGCTCCACCAACCGTGCATGCGTTATAGTCCGTGAGAGCACCTTTTATTTACTGTTCCCCAAAAAGTCTCCTCCCGGTTTGAATTCCAGTTATGACACGTTACAATGTTTCTATGCATGCTCCCTCCTTGTTGCTGGGGGGATTCTCTCAGATGTCCTGGTGTTCTTCTTGATGGGGGCTGCTCTTCATCGCTGACCTTGTCACCTTTCTCAGGGCTCTGCGAATAGCTCTTTGCAGTTTGGCCTTGTTCTTTGTTTCTGCAATAGGTGTTAGAAGCTTAGCATCCTTATCACTTGTAAATTACAACCTGGCGCCAGCTTAACATATCCTTGTCACTTGTAAATTACAACCTAGTGCCATCTTAACATATCCTTATCACTTTGTTTATCTTGCGAATTACAACCCGTTTATCACACAACTAAGGGTCTTTTAGCCACTGAACAGCTGCATTCCTGGACAGAAAGTGTGAAAAAAGAAAGAAAAAAAAAGACCAGCCTGAGTTTCAGATGCAAACTTCCTCTCACTGTCTAATAACTGTATTTAAAAAGTCAGCTACTCCTGATATTCATAAACCTGAATAGGCAAACAATTTTAAAAGCCTACAATTTTAAAATTAAACCTTTAAATACAGGCCTTATTTTTTAATTATGCAGTTTACACAAGCAGAATAGATGCTGTCATTTACTTATCTAACCAACTAGCATTTCTAAAGAATGTACTTTATTTGTTTGCACTCATCTGTTATCTAAGCTATAATTTTGCTGCTTCTCAGGCAACAAATGGCTGTCTTGCACTGGAGAATACAACACACACAAGGATGGTGGTGAGCTGTTTGAATACACACAATTACTGGTAGTTACATTCTAATTAGCATAATTAGTTTTGAAATAGTCCTCATAATAACTGTCAACATTATGTCAATTTAGCTAAAGTTAATGGCATATTTAACAAAGACACACTCATTTTCAGTACTCTGCTATTGAAAAGGGAGGAGGCAAAGCCCATTCTAAAATAAAGCTGCTTTTCACAGACACTGAATGTTTCTCTATAAACCCATAGATTATATAAGCATTACCCTCCCACTTCCTTAAGACCGTTCTTTTTGATAAAGTGGCAATAAAAAGCAAGTACACCACAAAACAGATCCTGCAAGTTCAGTCTTTTATCGTTTTTGGCAACTTGAACAATATATACTTTTCATTTTTGACAAAACTTTGGAGGAACAGAGTGTGCGCTGAAAAGTAATAAATAATGGTACTCATATCTACTAGACAAAGCATCACTGCAGCAGATGCACTATGAAAGAGCACCTGCCATTCACAAAGGCCAGTTTTATCTCTTCTACAGTATATTTTAGAGAAAATTCCTAGATACTATTTACAAGTAGTCAAAGATGTTCCCAGTAAATTCTCAAAAAATAAAGAAACAACATTTAATAAACCAAGGAGAAGTCTAGTCATTTCACTGGCATCATTCAAGTCTCCAAGAGGAAAAGAAACAACCTGCCTGTGTTTGCTTTACATTAGATCATAAATATTCATCTTCCACAACAGAAGGGACAGCCAAGTTCCTTCAGTACTTCCTAGAAAAGTGAAGCTACCTTTACAGAAATATCCACATAATAAAATGTGCTATGAACAAAAGCTTCCTATAAAGCATGTATATCATCATATTCTTGACTTCTCTTAACTTTAAGGAAAAAGTTGGCATGAAATATATTCCCTTAAAAATCTTCTTAGGCTATGAGAATCTTGTATATTTGTTATATAAATCATAGATATTGGTTATGTGAGTCATAAATGAACAAAAAGACTTCATGCTCCTCAAAATTAGGTTTCCTTTTCCTCCTAAACTTAAGTTCTAACCCACAGCTATGCTTGTGCATCACGAGGCCTTAAAGGAGATTGCATTACCGATGTCAGGGATGGCACAAAACTGCAGTAGTTTCACACGATTAGTTTTGGACAAATCATTTTTCCTTCCTCTACATATTTATCATCATTTATTGTTGTTTAGACTTCTACAGTTTTTATACATGTAGTTTTCTAGCAAAAGCTAAAAACAATAAATTCACTCAAACCATGCCAGAAACAAGAGTATCTTCCTGCCTATAAAATAATCACTCAGCCAGTTCCAGATACATTATCATCACTTTAGGCACATCTGCTTATTACAATGAAATATTAACAAATATTTATTTATTTCAGGTTATTTGGAAATAATTCCCCTCCAAACTAATCTCAGTAATAAAAATGGACACATCAATACAGTAAGCAAACATGTTAGTTGTAGACACTATGGGAAGGGGGACAGAGAAGAGAATTTACTCTCAAACTTTGGACAACAAATGAGGCTACAATTTAAGTTAGCTCCCTGGGTCATCTCTGTAGAAAAAGCACTTCCAGGGGCCCGTTCCTCCTTCCTTGATAGGGATGCCTGAAGTCAGGCAAGAGGAGTCATCCTGTGGGGCAAGTAGCCCCCTCAGCACATGGTGCTCATACTGATGCTCCCAATTGCCTTCCAGGAGCACATATTTATCCCCACTGACTGCAGAGGGGAAATACAAAACCTAGTGAGAACTTCTCCAAGCAGAATTCTTCACACCTCAGCTTTGCCTTCCTATTTTTTGTTGAAGATATTCTGTAACATTTCTTTCCGTGTCTAAACCCACTTTAATTTTCATTCCACACTCACCATGGTCTGCCTGAGCACCACAGAACCCTCTGCCACTGCTGGCACAAAGTGCTCACATCAAAACAGGGAGAAGGACAAGACTACTACTAAACTACCTGCAAATTAAGGACATCCAGCAAACACAATGCCCTGACCCCTTCATCTGAAAAGGAGTCTTCCCCATATACACTTTTAACACTCTTACGTGGCTCTGTAAGCAAACCATATTTTCTACCTTAGTCAAAATTTCTATACTGTAAAGCTGAACTATGGATAGCTATTGATTCAATCCAAAGCAATATCTGAGGCCATTTTTTAATCGATGCTTAAAATCTATATCACACCACAGAATGGATTCACATCCATGTCACAGTAAGTGATCTAGACATGTTCTTACAAATCATTGACAGGGCGAGGGAAAAACATACTTACGTCTTTTGTATTCCATTTGCAATTCCACCAAGAACTAGCAAATATCTCTGAGCTGCTTTCGCGTCACTCTTGTGCATCCTTCCTCTCAACAACCACTGCTCTTGGCCAAGTCCACAAGGGTATCAACCCCACAAAAATGACCAGTTCTAGTAGAACAAAATAATGACTTTTTTTCCTAAAAAAAAAAAGTAAATAAAAAGATGTTTGAAATTATTTCAACTCGAACTGCAAACAACTGCATAGGAATTCTCCATACAAATCTCTTCACAAGGCCAAAGTTCCTTGGGAATGCAATTAAGACTCCGGTGTCGAGGGCCTGATAAGCCTCCACAGCACAACCTACTGGGTACAGCATGAAACCAAGCGGAGCGGCTGCTCCCAGACCTGGTTCGTGGCCCCTCACCCCTCAACTGACCGTGCACAAGGTGGAGATGCAGCCTCCTCAGAGGAACATCCGTACCAAAGCTGCCAATGTACCTCAATAGGTGAGGAGTGAAAATCCCTTAAGGAAATATGACCCACTGAATTTTTCAGTAGTCTTCTGGTTTATGATCATTAAAAAAGAAAAATCTTTTCGTCAACATGTTGATGGATCTTGTTCTTACTATAGTTTGAGTGTTACACCAGAAGCACAAGGTTGCTAGCAGCACGACCTGCAATAGTTATATTTGCAGAAAGAGATAATCAAATAGCAACACAACACTTGGTGAACTAATCATTAAAAGAATATACAAGATTTTTCCCCCTCCTTTTAGGGGGAAATCTGTAGTTCTGATGAAGTTTAAAACAGTTTTCTTAACACTTAACTACATTCTTTATCTTTTTAACCATAATCTCAATATATCTTCTTCACAATTAATTGTTGCTTTTCCTAAGAAACCGTCAAACAAAATACACAGACTTATAACTAGCTGTCTGGAAAACGTATGGGCACAAAGCATACAGTTTCCAACAGTATCAAGCATTTGTAGTAAGCAAAGAATCTAATTTGTGCCAAAGAACCACAAATAATGCCATTAAGCAGAAACCACAGTTACATTGAGTGTGCAGAGTTTGGGTTCTTCGTAATAACATATTGTTTCATTATATTTACACAGAAACTAGCTATCTACATACTTATGTGACACTAAAACTTGGCATGTTTAATCAGAGCTCTTTTTGACCTGAAAAATGTGTATTAGAGCAAGTCTTCCATGGAAATATACACGTATCAGGAACCTTTTCATCCACCAAAAGGCAGGAGATGAGGAATAATTCTTCTGCTTTTTCAATCAACGTTAAATATATTCATTAAACAATTATTCAAGGAAAAGTTTAGGGCAGCATATGGGGTCTGACATTAAGTGTCACATAGGGCACAGAAGTACAAAGCAGTATAATGGATGCTTGAAAACAAAAAAACTGAAAGCATATGAGCTCTATCACCCCTGCCTCCTCTCCTTATCACTTTATCCAAGAGGTTTAATTAAGATCCTGCTTCATGCCCAGGCTCTCCTGAGAGCAGAGTCCCGCAGAAACTGGAAACAAAGAAATTGATAGAAAAGAATGCCTGAGAGAAAGGCCGGATACCTTCTATTGTTGCCTTTAAAAGCATGCCTTTTTTTTTTCCTTTTCTTCTTTTTAAGGAAGAAACTATTTAAATGCAAATAGCTATATTAATGAAACATTCAGCTATATTATGCAAAACCCAGTAATGCAATTCAGAGTTACTGATACCATAGATGTCATTCAGTCACACTCAACATATTAAGTAATGTTATATGCAGAAATGCACTACCGGTCTGTTAAAGATGTGGCTTAAGGAAGAGAAGAGAGTCTGGAAAGAAACTGTGGTTTCATCCCCATCCCCACACCAATTAAGAAATCATGGAGATGCAAAATGCTTTTTTTTTTGAGGACTCCTAGCTTTGAAAAAACTTACTCACCAAACTGGCAGTAAGTGAAGGTGCTTACTGCCCAAGCACTTGGCTGTGCATGTGAACCAGATTAGAGGTTTCTGTAGGTTGCCACAGCTGCTGTCCAACTGCACTAGGAAGCAGGTACCTGCCTGACAAGTTAAGGAGTACATTAAAATATTAGATATTACAGAGAAGGAAATATAATGGACAAAGTTTATTAAAAGGTAAAGCACTTATCTATTTTTTTTGTTTCTCAGGCAGGCATCCACCATTCTAAAACACTGTCTTCTTTCACTATAACCCTGATCAGAGGGGATGCCATCACTACAGAATTTTTACCACCCACTTGTCAGCCATTCCACATGCTAAGTTTTTCTTATGCAAGCTCATTTTATTTAATATTCTCACAGCTATATCTTCCCTCTGCCCTGAATCATAACTAATGCAACAATAGATGCAAACATCCAGAAAGGTGGGTCTGTGCCAAAGAAACCAGGAAACATAAATTCCAAAGGCCAGCAAAAAAAGATTGTGGTTTTTTTTTTTTGTGTAAATGCATTATTCTAAACCTTAACCTTGTATGCAATACAGTTTCTTTTTTATATCAAAGAGCTACAATAAACCATATCCCCTCTAAGATCCATAGTCCTTGCATTAATTGAAAAATTCAGCTCTTATCAAACATGGCAATCTAGAGAGAATTTAACATAGTCTAACTAGAGAGAGCTTCCCTTCTGTTTTAAGGGCAGGAACAGTCTCTTCAAAGACACTGAAATGCACCTGGTGAAGGGAAAAGTGGGCCCTGTGAAAAAGGCCTTGGCTGCAAAAATAGGCACACTCTCTGGCCCTGATCCCATCCTTTCAGAAGGCAGGATCCTAACTGAACCAAGTAGGAATGTCAAGGGGGATACGGAGATTGCTGTCACCCCTTTCAGTGCCACATTGCGAAGGAAATAAAAGGAAGTTGGGAGGAGACTTTTCAAAGTGAGAAATGATTTTTGGACACAGATTATGAGCTTGTGGACCTCCTTGCTGAATGAGGATAAAAACTTCAAGGAAAGACTGCAAAAGTTCATAGAATAGGTAACTATTAGGGGTGCTAATTATGGAGAAACCATCTCTGGTCCAGGAAGCCCCAGAAGTTGCAGGGCAGAAGCAAGGGGAGCAAGGGAAAGGTGCAAGGGGAAGGAAGCAAGGGGAGCAAGGACAAGATGTAATGGCACTGTTTCTTTTTACTTGACTTTCATGCACTGCCAGAGACAAGATACTGGGCTAGACACTGGTCTCATTGGGTATGTTCTCCCTCAGCTCTTTGTTATCTCTGAAAACTCAAAGTGAGAATTGCACTACTCCCACAACTGACACCTTTTCTCTGAAAAAAATGAACAGGCTGATGCAGAGATTGCAAATGAAACCTCCAAAAAGACATTTCACAGAACATTTAAAAATGATTTTCAAAAGCACAAACCAAGATTCTTCAGGTCAGAAGAAAGTCCTCTTCCACACCAATTAAAGCATTTGCTTCCAGAAAGGAGACCACTTCCCGTGTCACCCCAGGGAGCCACAGAGTGCTATTAGATTAGCTCAGATACTGCAATATTGTGTTAAAAAGCTTAATTTATCATTAATGCAATTTAAGTCGAAAACTGTAGCATCCACAGGCTAAAACGCTAGGATGTTCTCCTGAGGGCTCTATTGCAATACAGCTACTGGAAAGAAATGCCCCTTTTTTGCCTGTCAAGAAACCAATGTTAGTTCACAAGAAGGAGAGTTAAACTAGCAACTTGATAAAGACCGGAAACATCCACTCTAGAGACTGTATTAAAAAGTTTGGGCATGCAAGAGTAACAAAATTAGCAGCTATTCAGGTTTGTACATTATATTCTTCTGTTTCCTTTTACACTCGTGACATACTGTTCTGAACTTGAATGATACTCCCAATAAAGGAACCTCCAAGAGAAACTAACCCATTTCAAGTGACAATCATCAGCAATACTCATCTTTGCAAATCAGCTGCATGTGCTCAGCAAATGGGTATTCAGGTTACTGCATGGCAGTTACACATTTGTAACTGCAAAGTGATACTCGGGGACAATTTTCTCTCAGCTTAGTGTCATGCTGGACAACTTGCAAGGATGAGAAGGCATCTGGTAGATTAACAATTTTTTTTTTTTTTTTTTTTTAAGCAGCACCATCTCTCACATGCGGTTCTGCCTTCTTGGATTAATGGGAAAATTTAAGCTCTCCCAATATACTGATAAATAACAGTTTGCCACACTGCTACAGCAACACACTCAACATATCAGCTTCAGGTACCTCTCCTTGTTCAAGCAGGTGCCTTCTTTCCTTGCTAGATTCAAAGCTTAGCTTTATGAAATTCCTTCAGATGTACAGAAAAGCACAATTCCAAAATATCAAATTCAACACTCAAGCCTGTGACACTGAAGTATCCTCTAAAAGGTGCAAAGATATCTGACATCCTAATAGCCATTTCATTGCTAGCTTTGTGGTTTAGAAATAAGCTTTAGCAGGAATTATGCAGGAGCAATAGAGTACAATCGCACTTCTTGGTGTCAGAGAGAAGCATAGCACTACAGAGCCGGAAAAACAAAACCCAAGCCCAACCTATTTTTGTGCATTCTTTCCAACACACAGAAAGAAAGGAGCTGCTCCAGAATCATTTCCAAGTGAAACAGAGTGAGTGGGCATGTGACCCAATGCCACCCCCTTACCCTGCTGTGCTGGGCCCTACTTTGCCAGCGAACTGCAGGCCGTGGCTTCACCAGCTCATTTTGAACAGCGGCTCCGCAGAGGGTTTCCGTAGCCTCCAAAAACCAACTTTCTTAGGAGCTAGAAAGCTCCCAAGCAACAACACAGGACGAGCTTTTTTAAAGCATCTCTTAGTCTTCAGAACACAGTTATTTTTCTTTAATATACTGACAAAGCTCAGCTTCCAGACATTTTTCACCCAATTTACTAACAGCTTGCCGCAGACTCAGAGAAAGACGTAAAGTCGCGCTCCCCACTTTTCCAGGGTATAACCTCCTCCAAAACTGGAAAAACTGCACTGCTTTCCCCATTGTTCTCTCTGCAAGTCTCTATCAAACCCTGGCTGCCTTGTCACATGTGCTGCCAGTTCCCTCCACTAAATGGAAGCTACAAAAAGTTCAAGGTATTGATTGCAATGCCACATATTTGCTATTCCATTTGTGTTAATGTCAGAATGACCTAGACAGTTACATGCATGTGACAAAGGCAGTCACCTACATCTTATTTATCACCTCAGAGAAATGAGGTCTTCTTATTTAGCGAGAATTATAAGATTAGAGAAACTCAGTCACGCATACTTCCCATTTAAACAGATGCATTTTATTTCTTTAATGTTTCCCACAGCAAAAGAAGACATTTTCTTTTGAACAGATAAAAGATAGATAGATTTGGATTATAAATAGGGAAAGGCTTTAGAATGAAAAAGGCCTTCTCCTCCAGAGAGCCAGTGAAGAGGCTCTCCAGATGAAAACAGAAATTTGTGACTGCTGAGCCCCAGGTTACAAGAAACTCTCGGACTAGAACATGGACTGCAAAAACACAGAATGAAAGTCTGCAAGGCAGCTCCTAAAATTCCATCAAAGCCAACACAGCTCCACACAAAACCACCTATCACCTCCAGGAACACTAGTAAAGTGCTTTGGCAACACTTATTTTGTCAAGGAGGTATACATTACACACAAATTTCCTCAAAGCTGTATTGACTCCCCTCAGAAGTCACCAGGAAAACTACGCTGAACAAGCTGCAGCTTGGCTCCCTGCACCATACTCTTAAGCAAGTGGCATTACCACAAGAACCAATATTTTTCTTGAAAAGCTACAGACTTTTCCTCTGATCTGAAGAGGAAAATAGACTGCAAGCATGTAGGTCTGCTTTAAATCCAAAGTTTGTTCTAAAACTGGTGAAAAACACTACTCTTGGTTAACCAATGCACTTTATAGTGAATTGCTAGAACAGCTTCCAACTTATACTGTCAGGCACTGGAACTTTCCCAGATTGCACTTATCCTTCAGTTTAGATGGAAACCTCACTGCCCTTCCCAAACAAATTTTGAAGAAAACTATTTTGTTCAGATTTTGTTCAGAAATTAGTTTTGCTTAGACCTGGACCCCTAGCACAACAGGTTTAATTAACAGATTAACAGAAAGACATAAGAAATGAACCATAAGTGCTCACATTTACTTTTTGTTTGAAATGAGAGCCGGACACAAAACATGGAGAGTTGGTGTTGTGATTCCTATCCACGTAAATCACTCTGTATCCTACTACGTGCAGCACACACACACACCTACACCCACCCATCCACCCCCCTTAGGCAACTTTACTTTCATCTTTACAGTCATCTATATTTATTCTGTTTTTACATTACCCAAACATCTGAAAAAAGTCTATGATGCTTTGATACAAAGGCTAGAGAAGACACAGTCCTCGTGCTCACCACACAACAAAATTTTGTGCCAAGTCCTTTCATCAGCACCAAGAGTTTTGCCTGGCTGAGCAGAGACCAGAGCAGATGAACTCTGGGCCAGCGTCTGCACTTCAAGAATTCACTTGATTTACCCTTCTTTTTTCCTTGCATGATTAACCTCTAGAAATATTTTGAGTAATGATCCAACTGTGCGGTAACTAATTAGATGGCATGATCAAAATCACAGCAGAAATGGCAGCATGTACGATGCTGGAATCATTTCTCCTTCCACCTTTACTCCTAGACTCCACCTAGAGCCTCGAGGAGGCAGCAGATTTCACAACACTGAAATTAAAGCAAGTGAAGTAGATTGCCTAGGACTCTTATCTGTGTGATAGTACATTCACAGCTTTAAACACAGAAACTGCATATAGTAATAACACTTTCTATGCAAGCAAAAATAGCATTGGCATATAGAGAAAGATGGTAGAAGATGCCAGACGCTTACCTGGGAACAGCATTAACTATTCTGTAGAGAGGCAGTAGCAGGAAAATAGCTGCTGCCAACAAGAAAGCTGTCTGCAACAAATTACCCTGACAGTGACAATTGTACTTTCAATAATATATTCCTTAAAATAATAATAAAAAAAATGGACATAACCTACAGGGGAAAAAATAGACTTCTTTTTTCTTTCCAAACACAAATGGAACATCACCATTTCTTAAAAAAAAAAAAAAGAAAACACACCCACACCCACACACACCTTCCAAAAGCCAATCAGTTCTCTTTGAGGGATCAGGATACCTTGTGTCAAACCACTGCACAAGGAAACAGTTCCTGCCTGAAATCAAATAGTCAACAAGTCTCCCTGGATTCCTCCATATAAAACTCTACAATCCCCTCACTTCCAGGCTATCCACTCCTGCTGCTTTCTTGTCCCTATGCCCCCAAAGCGTCCCAATCCAAAAATTAATCTTTCCTGCTACAGTTCCATTTTTAACTGTGCACATTTTTCTTCTTTCATTTTCTTTAATACAGTCCTTGAATTTATACAGATGCAGACCTTCCTTCAAAGTAATTCACATGACACTGCTGAAAGGTCTGTTTTCACATTGCGCTGAGCTCTGCCTTCCCACAGAAAGTTGCAAGAGATGGCTCTGCTTTTTCAAGGAATTGAGCAAGGGTGAGGAACACTCTGCCTCGACTACAACTCATTCCTTCTATTGCAGTTCAGGATTTTGGCATATACATAGCACAGAAACTGTGTCAGTCCCAGGTAATCTCCATCTAACAATAAATTTTGATGTCCTTTGATCACTGCTTTCACCATTGATATAGACGAGTCCCCTACTGCTGCTCCATTCATTTGTAGTGTGGCCTTGGACTTCCTCCCACATCTTCTGCACATTCTTTGCTGGTACCTTTGCCACCCTTCCTGTGCCTGAAACCCCTGGGACAGACTGAAGTGCTCTGGTCACAACACTGTTTGGTACCAATATCATATTTTTCCATGTCAGGATGCAGTCCTTGTTAGGCCACCACATTTATCAAAACACTTTAGCAAAAGGTGACCTAAGCCCATTACAGAATGGTAATTACTTGACATTATTTAATGGCATTACATTATAGTAATATCGGTAGACATAGGGCACACATCACTGGAGTGCAGGGTCATCTTCTGTGGGAACATATTTAAGGGACGGAGGCTTTCCGATGGGAAGCAACTACAAAGAGCTGAACTAAGAAGATAGTGGATACTCCCTGATCTGAAGGAATGTGATCCTGGAAAGTCCCTGAACTGCAAGCATGAGAAAGTTGGGCGAGACGGAGCTGTAATTAAGCTTGTCAGTGAGAAATAAGGACTTGTGCACAGACCAATGGTGTGAATACCTGCCCGTTATCCACAACCAACCAAGTGTGGTAGAAGACGCGTGAACAGTAGCATGTAACCAATCGTAGTGTATGCGTACGTGTGGCTAAAGAGTTTGCTTCTGCTTGTGTATATAAGCACATTATTCGGGCTAAATAGATGGAAGCAGGATATAATTCACATTGAGTTCTAGTCTTGTATTCTGGGTCAGTCCTAAACACTTGTTAGCCTCCGTCCTAACAATCTTCCTCTTGCATTTCCTTACCGTGTCAATCTTCCTTCATAATTAATATTTCTAAAAAACATCAAAGCAACCTTAGTAGATATTTCTTGTTGCTATTGTGTCCAATGTGTATATAGCGTGATATGCTTTACTCTACAAGAGTCCTAAAATGATACTTAAAAGCCACATATACTTCTGCAAAGATCAGTCACAAAAGGTAGGCTTTGCTTTATTCTCATTCATTATAAAAATCTTTTCTATTGCTAAAGTATTATTCTCCCTCCAAAGTCCAAATGCTAATGGAGTCACTCAAAATAACTAAACAGAATGAAAATCAGAGCTTAAATCTAATACCCATAAATTTTTCAATTTCAGTTATAATTTAGGAATTACTTTTCCTAAGTTTTTAGCAGTTGTATATTTAAAAATTGCATATGATTGAGAAAAACTTCTGTCAAGCAAATGAAGTTTTTGGCATTCCAAAAGTACTGAGCGCAGAAGAGATTCTATCCGTCGTGTTGCTAAAATTCAAGCTGTCAGACTAGCCTTGGGGCATCCTATCCTTGGCAGGGAGAGGGGGCGAGAGAAACCCAAGAAATACTGATTTTATATCCTTGTTTTACCAAACCGATTGTACTTACACATGACCTGCAGGCAGAGCATTTGAAAACATTTCTGAAAATGAGCTTCTCCTCCCTTCCTCACTGCTTGGAAATCAGAATTAAAAGGTTCTTGCTCCAGACCCGATGCTGGTGGCAACATAACGGGGGGTGGGGGGGGGAAGAGGGGAACGTTCTTTAAGCAGCCTGTTCACCACACACAGCGTTCAGACAAGCCAAAAACGGCAGTTGAACCAACTCGCATTTCTTCTGATACTTTACAAGAAGCATTTATTATAAGAAATTCTATTAAACTCAAATTTTCACTTTCTGACCAAAAAATTTAAAATGTGCTATATAATTTTTGTTTTCTAAAAATAGCTAAATTGGCATCTAGTCATGTATGAAATAGATGCAGCCCACCAACAGCAAAACTGAGATTTATATATTGGAACTTTTGGGTGAGATTCTGGTATCAAAAAAACATTTAGGATAGATCTATTGCATCAGTATGATTTCTATTCTATTTGTAACCTGGAGCTGAAAAAGGACACATCTAGAAACATGCAAGTATCTATCTGCTGAACTCTCTTCAACAAATCAAGCCTCATTAAAATAATAATAATAATAAAAAGATTCAGAACAGCCTGTTTATAAGCACAGTTATTTCTTTTCTCTTAAATTCAAACTAAATATTCAATGCCATCAAAACCACATTAAAATGGATTAGGTCTAAGTAGCCATGAGGCAGTCGCATTGCTCCTTCTGATAGAGTCGATTGTGCAAAAATAAAATCCTGCTCACGAAGGGCTCAGCGAGGGCTCTCATCTGCAACGCTGAGCACAGGCCCATCGCAATCAGGCTGCGCAGAGAAAACATCCCACCTAATTTCAGACTCCAGAAAATTCACCGTTGCTCAGTTCAACCACTGCATGAAGCATTACTTCAGCTAGCAGTCAGTTCTCTTCACTACCAGCTCCTCAGCACCTATGTTTTTCTCAGCTACCTGCTTCACAGGAACTGCAGTAAGATGCAAAGCAGGTTTCTCTCACAGCCCTATGAGAACATGCCCAGGGACGGCCACCTGGGTGACAGGCACGCAGCCACACGTCACCTGTGCTGCGTCCACACAAAAACACCACTTTCTGGCAAACACGCTGGAAAGACAGTTTTGCACCAAGCAGCTCAGGTGGCAGCAACATGACAGCAGCCTCGGCGCAGGGCACGCAGGTGACCACACAGAAGCCTTCAACTAAGCACAGGCAAGTTCCTGTCATGAGCTGCGGCACCCAGCGAAGCCCAGCCAGCCACCTCAACAGCTCTTGGGGGAGCTTGAACCAACTTCATTTATCCGTTCTGACAAGTAGCTGTTTAACCTGCTCTCAAGCTGCTGTTATAAAGTGCCCCTGAGAGGGTTAAACTCTACTTCCTCTCCCTTCACAACAGGCAACTTGCAAATTTACCTGCTAATTAGCCCCTCCACTGCCTCCGTGCGCTTCGATCTCAACACCCATCAACTTCACCTCTTCTGATGATACAAGCACGATTAAGCAGCAGTGCGGGAGTTAAAAGGAAAGTAATAAAATGGGAATACAGTTATCATCTGTTCTCATCTCAGACTACAGGATGAAGAATCCAGACATGTCAAAGAATATGGAAATTATCTTACTAGACAGACAAGGAAGGAGAATTAACTCTTAACTATATAGCTAGATTGAAGCCTCAAACCACATGTAGCTGATAATGACAAGTGAAACCTAGCATCCTCCCAACCACCGGTGTCCCAAGAACCCTTTAAAATGCATCTTTAATAGCAGAATGTATTTACTTTAGCCATAAAAGACATTTTTATACTGAATGCTTAAAAAAAAGTATATTTCAGATATGTAATTATATAACAGACTACTTACAGCTCTTGCTATTAATACTGGAAGGCATTTAACACGTGGTAAGAACTCTTGAAGGAAGCATTTGAGGGAGGCACTGAAAATCCTCTACAGTGTTCAAGAAGTACATGGGCTGTGCCTCCCCATCACCATGCCATGTAGCTCATTGTAACGGGGCTGCCTTCAAGGAGCTGGTCCCATAACTGGAAACCCACAAACAGTTTTGATACTGTAAATAGGAAGTGCTCTCCAGTTCCTCTGATCTGCACTTACTAGGTATCATTAACAACAACAAAATCTCCCTTAAAACATAATCGCTACAGTAATCACACCATAATCATGATAACCAGTTATATGGAATAGGAAAGCACCATTTCCAAAGCGGTTTCAAAGTACACTCGTGCGATTTTATGCTTAATTTCCCACAGCCAAACTGTATCAAATATTTGACATTTTAGGATTTAATGACCTAGTCCACATTTTCAGCAATATTCCTTATAAACTTTGTACGGTCTAACGTTGGTGAAGGCAGTGGGCTGCTAGAGCTGCCAGCTGCTGCCTGTTCTGCAGGAAGAGGGACGCTCCACTCCAAGGCCCTGTCAGACCATAGATACCAGAGCATCTTAATCTTCATGGCTCATAAAGCTGTTGATCTTTCTGCTAATTAGCAAAAGCAGAGTGGTGAATTGAGAGGCAAAACACAGACTGAGGCTTCATTTCCAGGCAGCCACATATCTGTTGCGAGGGAACAGCAGCTATCACTGAGTGCACCTAAACTCGGATGCAGGATGCAGAGGTGGGAAGCCAGTCCAGTGAGGAATGCTACAAAATACAGACACACAGCGCAGGACTTCTTGCTTTTTAGCTCCTCACTAGATGATGAGGTAACTTCGATAGTGCACACTGCCTGAGGATCTCAGGAGGTTATGAAACAAGCCTGTACCTGTTACATCTCAACAGTGTTTGTACCAGCTCTATTTAACTTAGCAAGATAAGAGCCAGGCCACGATTAGAGGCAATTAGGCCAGCAGGAGGGCTCTTCCCAGGCAGGTATGAATAACAAGAGAGCACTTTGAGTCTTTTTGTTTGCTTTTTATTTTTTAATTATTGGAACCGTGTAGCTTCTCAGAGCAGCGTGAAGCTGCAGGGCCATGAGGGAGCCCTTGCAGGGCTCCGCAGTGGTGCCTACCAGCAGCAGCAAGGTAGATGGGAACTGGCTCACACTGCACGAGCAGCTGCTGCTCGGTCCACCGCAGCACGCACCCAGAAGCGGCAAGAGGACAAGGCCCGTTCACTTTGCTCGTCTCGGTGATTTGCCAGGTTAACCTCCTCCCCACTGAAAATTTCATTTCATTTCTCAGTCTTTTGCATCTTTTTTTTTGTGTCGTGAATTCTCTCTAAGCATCTCTAACACAGCAAACAGAGACTTGTAGACAATTCAAGCCCAAACCCCTCTGGCTGCAGACGTTCCTTTGAAGTCAGCAGAGATCTACACAAATAACCATTGCAGAAAAGCATTTTTTTTTTAATCAACCATCTTTTCTCCTGAGCAGCAACCAGTTCTAAGGCTCCTGTCCGTGCACTATTTGGAATCCTTAAAGAAGCAATTTCAAGGCTAGGAGGAGATGCTCATGTACCTATGTGCGCACAAGGACAGACAGCGACGTTGGAAGGACCGCAGAGGTGGCCTCATGTGCTACCTCCCAGCCCAGCGCTCCCTGTGGCCACCCCCCTATTTGCCATCCAAACCTTGTACAGGAGCTGCTCCAGAATCATTTCCAAGTGAAACTGCACAAAGCAGTTCTGCCCCAAAATTGCTTTTATCTCATGAGTGCTTCTGTTTAGCAACTCCACCCAAAGACCGTGTTGGAGCCCCTCTCTGCGTCGAGCTGCCCTGCCAGCTCTTTGCAATAGGAGCCACTGTTAGGGCTGAATTTCAAGTCGCAAGCGGGACAAACACGGAGAGGCTCAGGTAAGCAGGATACCCTTTATTACCAG
>JAWLRI010000198.1:967088-1006977 GCA_034781795.1 Crypturellus tataupa | reverse complement strand
GATGCAGAATATTTGCTGATGTACAAATAACCTGAACCACCAAATAAAGCTTGTGCTCTTCTAACTACGTAAACACATGTTCTTACCAATCAGATATCACAGATAGTACAGAAGTATTTTAAACATTCTGCTAAGGCTCATGAGATGCATCTACTTTACCTTATCACTCACTTCAAGTGGGCAAATGCACATTTGCCTTTAAAATAGCTGCATTTTTTCTGGAATCAAATCTGACCTTTGGCCTCTTAGAATGAGAAACCCAGAGGAACTGGAAGAATCATAGCCAAGTTAAGAAATCTAAGCTTCCATTCAATGACTTTTCAAAAACATTTGCACATGATTGCACTGCAAGTACCATGCACCCTCCATGGCACTGCGCAGGGTCCATGAACACGTGCACGTGACATTCGTGGAGCCCGCCAGGGGTTTACAATGATGGAGGGAACAGGTCCTCGGAGGGGCCCGCAGCAGCTAGAGCGCTGGCCTCCCAGCTCATGGGGTGCCACAGGGCTCCTTCCAACATTGCCACCGTCCCGGGCTCCTTCCCACACAACCCTAACAAATAGCCAAAAAAATAGCAAGCAGCAGTAGCTGCAGAACGAGCTCTTGCAAGGCCCAAGTGCCAAACCCCTGAGAGCAGCTCTAAGGATATATAACCATAGCTCCAAACATGGCTCAGTATAGCTCTAAACCTGGCTAAACTGATCACACAGGGACATAGGGTACTTTACAAGCTGGTTGTATCAAAACTTTCTCCTTGGTTTCACACTGCTATGGGTCATGGTGAGTGCAAGGAACATCCATGACATGCAAAGGCCCTCGCTGCTGGGGAGACAGGAAAGCCCTTGAGCAGGGACTTGAGGAATGCTGTGGGAAGGGGAGATGAACCTAGGGCCGCACACAAGCAGCAGCAGCCCTTGGTCCGGGCCATCAGGAAGAGCTGCAGGCACCACACTCGCTGCAGAGATCCCTTCAGGTGGCTCCAAAAAGCACCAGACAAGACCACAGAGCTGCACTCCTCCGTCCACCTCAATTGCAAACGCATCGGCCAAGGAAAAACCCTCCTTTCTGTCACGGGTTCAAGGCTCAGCTCCTCCAAGCATCAAAAAAAGCACGGGAAATGTGCTGCAACAGTACGAGTGCTTCTGAAGCCTCCGGTATGCACTGGAAGGTCCCTGTGCCTCCCACCACAAGGTAGCGGTAAGGATATTACCATCCCTTTCTTTCTCAATAGAGATTTTTGTTCTTTAATGTTCCATGGCGACGATCACTTCCTTGCTGTGATGAGTATGTATATTTGTTCTTAGCATGTATATTTGTTCTTAGCATTAGGAATGCTCTGTGCTGTGCTCTGCTGTAGAGGAAAGTATCAAGCTAGCCAGCCACACGGATTTTACTTTTTTTAATTTCTCAATGAAAGAAGAAATTAGTTACAAAAAAAAGAAAAGAAAAGCCTTTGATTTGTAAAGACTCCACAGGCAAAATTTTCACCCATAATTATTTTAATGACCCCTTTTACAGTAGAAGAAAGCCATGACAAACACACAGAAATCTGTATTTATACGCTGTTCATGCAAAGGCATTCACAAATACACTTCAAACATCTTCAACACGGTTGCTTATACAGACTGATTTTGAGAGACTTCTCTGCTAGATGCTTAACTATGGGGATGAAAATTTAGGAAAAAACTTACCTTCAAAGCCACTTTCAATTACAAATAAATAAATAAATAAATAAATAAGTAGTACATAAGGAAAAGGACCTATTCATCTTCATCAGTTCTTGACACCATCATCATTTGGTTCATGAAAAAAAGTCAGGCAGAAAAAAATACAACTCTGGAAGGAGAGGGGCTTTTTGTTATACTATGAATACTAATGAATTGAAAGCAGTTTAGTTCTTTATAAAATCTATTTCTATTCACATTCACCAATGAGCTCCTAGCCTCCCTATAAAGGATTCATTTACTCTATTGCATTGGAGGCCTCAGAAAATAATTGTTTATTCAAGTCTATCAGCTCCATCCATGCTCAATTAGGTCTCACTTTTCCCTCAGTTACAGTGAAATTAAAAATAAAAATGCAAGGTAAAGCACTTCTAGCTCCACCGACCAGCTCACTCTAACAAGCCACTCTCTAAACCACATATCCAAGTACAGCAAGAAGCTCTTGACCATAATACAGCGTTTGAGAGAAATAGCCAGTGACTTACAAAATTCCCATTAATTTAATCCACTAACAAATGAGAAGTGGATTTGTAATGGAGTTTTCTAATAAGCACATTTAGGTGCTGTTAAGTGTAACTGGACATTCCAGCTACGGAAATCAGAAGTACTCTGATCTTACAAGCAGGGACTATAATCACTACATATGATAAGAAAAATTTAACTCTCAATTTATTATTCCTTATTTAGACCATTAATTGTACCAAATTATCCATTTGATCCGTAAAGCTTCCAGGCAAGAATCTTTTTCATTAGGAGTAATATACCAAAAGAACTCATAAAATATTTGTGTAAGGTAGGTATAAAACAAAAGGGAGATAAACCATGATGAAATGAGCTTGGAGTAAAGAGTTCTCAGCATGCAATGAAGCTGAAGTTGATCCATAAATCAATGCAAGATGAAAGCAAGATTATTTACGTGAAGGGACTGCATTGTTAATTTACAGTCTGATTTAGGAAAGAAATGCTTCACTTGATCAGTGTACAAATGATGTGTATGTGTACTTAGCACAAATTAGTGATAATTACCTGTAGGTGCATCTCCTCATATTTTTTAATTAATGAGCAATAATTTAACTAATAAGCAACATCTCCAGTTCCAGAAAATGCTTTTTCCTGCACCTGCCTTTTAATACATTCCTAAGTTTTTAAATAATGCAACCTCACCACAAGAGACCTTAAAGACAAGGGCTTTTTGATCTCCTCCTTCCCATTCGGTGCTGACAGACCCCCCCTACAATAATCCAACAGTGGCAATCATGAAGAAAGTCCTGAACTGTTTTGCAAGTGAACTAGAATAAGGTATTTAAGAACTTAATATATTTTCCATGTGCTGATAACAAAAAGTGTGAGAGGTGGATGTTTCTTTTAGTCTCACCAAAACAATCTGCAAAAAAAATTAGAGGAGTACGTAAAGATAGCAGAGGAGGGAGCAAAGTGCCCTACCTGACTTGCCTTCAGTGGAGATTTGTAGTTAAGGTCAACACTCAAGAACAGCAGTCGCCATTTTAAGTGACTCCACTGCATTTTGTGTCTTCTGTCAGCAGCGATTTGTTAATCTCCGACAATTTACTCCTGCAACAATGTACCTATGTTAACAATAGCTAGTTCAAATATGGTTCTTTATCCTGAAGTCTTCAAGAAATGGGTATTAAAACTGGGAAAAACTTGAAGATCCAGTGAAAACTTAAACAGAGCAGCGATAAGAAACAATATGAATTACTTAAATACTTCATCTATATACTTTACTCTGTGACATCTGCCTATATATACTTAGTTCCTTCCTTATAAAACCAGAGCTTATAAAGGAGATTATATTCACTTTTTTTTTTTTTTTTTTTTTTTTTTTTTTTTGATTCTTTTAAATCCAGATTTTTCCGATTAAAAGTCTGGCTATAAACACAATGACACTGATTAGTTGAAGAAGGAAATATTCCTGTTTTTCTAGGAAAACCTATGTTAAGTCCTATTAATTTGGCAAGAAAAATATAGCAAAACATGAATGCCACCTGAAAGATATCAATATGCAGTTGTAAGTAGAACAGTACAGAACAGATAAAAACATAGATATGCGACTCGAAACAAATACACCACTTGTCCTGATAAAGAGAGCAATTTAGAACTACTTGGGTTCTTTCTTCCAATACAAATAAGCCAAGATCAAGAGCAAAAGATGACTTGTACAGCTTTTAGGGCTCTATTTATAGATCTTATCACCTCAGAGATTTACACACACTTTCTTTAAAGTTCCATATGACATTACTCTCCAAATTACAAGAATTAGCTGCATACTAAATTGCAGCAGTTGATTAATATCTCAATGATTCTCGTGACTGTTGAGTAATTTAACCTAAGTTTTAATAAATGGTCTACAAAGGGGTAGGAACTTCTGCATTTTTTTTTTTCCTCACAATTGCTTGCTAAAGTAATCTTGTTGAATTGAAAATACTGTATATTTTTACCATGAAGTTTCATTCTGTGTTCCTAAGTCTTAGTTTTATTTTCCCTCTTTTTCCTCAGGCACTCAGGTAAGTGGAGCACTCCCAATAAGTGGACAAGACCATATGTACGTGGTGGTTACCAGGTGGTTACCATCACCTGCTGTGGTGCAGCAGGTCTGTAGGATGGTACAGACTACGTAACTTGGGACTTGTGAATCAGCTCTGTACTCACTCCAAGTGAGCATCGTACCACATCCTACATTCTTAGGGCCATAGCTTACTCTTCAAAACAGCAGCGGTTAGGAACATGAACAGTGAAAGCTTTAGATCAGTCTCTCCCTGCCCAATTGAAAGCAGAAATCAGGGACAAAACCAATTCTACACTGGTAATCTTAATATACAAAAGTATCTTTACCATTTCAAAAGTCAAAAAAAAACCCCATAAAGTAAAGCCACTAGGAAGCAATGATCCATTCCTATGTTTTCTAATTTCTGAGTTCTCAAAATTTGGAAATTTAAATCTAAAAGACTTGACACTGGTTAGAAAATGGACCTGTCTAGTGCAAGTAGGGGAAAGACATCCAGTAATGTAAGGAGACTCAAAGTTTATGCAGACCAGTCATTGTTCACCCAAATAGCTGTCAAGCTGACGGCAATCTTGTGTCACAATTCCCAGAGAAATACAATCTTCACCTGTCAAAGCAGCTTGGGGTTTTCAGAACCACTGACCAAGTTTAACTGACATGTCATGAGCATTTCTTAACAGGAGGTCAGTTTGTTCTCTTAGGCCTTCAACAAGGGCATGAGTTCTTCCTGCAAACCAAACGTATGCCTTGCTCATTCCCCTGGGAACAGACCATGTGGTTTTCTTTTAACTGTCATTAGTAAGACAATATTTATACAAAATCCTCTGTAGAACAAAGTTTTGCATTTACTACAACACACAGAGAAGGGGCCCAAAGCACCTTCTGATGCAAGTGACATGCAACTTGATTTACATAGATCCCTTAAGTGCATCCAGAAATATTCTGAAGTAAGATAGCTTCATCCATCCCTACAAATGACACCTTGTCTGGAAATATCTATATTGCCTATGGTACCACTTGAAGTTGATTTCTTATACACTGATAGTGAGCAGACAGATCAGGGAGCATTGTAGCCTATGCTACAAACAAGATACTACCACCAGGCCCTACTAACGAGGGCCTGCAAGAAAAAAAGAGCAGATCTAAAAGCTTTGAAATTCATGACTTCTGTGGCTATGCACCACTGGGGGAGTTAACCTAGTTTTTTTTTTTAAATAATGTTAAACTACTCTCTTAACTAGACTTTTTTCATACAGAGTGTAAAGTTGTGTAATAAAATTATTTCACAAAAATAAAAACATTGAGGCATCTAAAGCAACTGCTTTACACAAAGCCTGAGCCTCAAGTTCTGCAGCCTATAACAGTGGTCACCAGCATTACCTGCAGCCAGGAACTGCCCTTCTCTAGGATCAAGACCTTAAGTTATATCAAGATGTCAAGATCTTATATCTTTTTTTGTAATAAATAAAGTGTAAAAGAGCAAGGTACTATCAAGAGAATTCAAGTTTCAGCTCTATCATTTGACTATTAGAGCAACACTATTGTTTGCTCCATCCCAGAGTACTTTTGCTTAAACTTACCTGCAGATTTTCCTCTAGAAACCACTCGGTCTGTGGGACACCTCGCCCCCAGCATAGGAGGAAGTGCTAGTAAGAGGTTTGTGACTCGAACACTCAAGTTTCAGACCAAAACCCCCTCCAACGGACTCTAGAACAGAGAACGCGTCTCCTCAACCGCCGCCAGGCCTGCCCAGGCGCCAAACGGCAGCTCGGACCCCGGCGGGTGCTCCACGGGAGACAGGCTCCGCTCGGGCCCGCACCGGGGACGCGCAACAGGGAGCTGCGGCGACGGCCCGCACACACACACGTCTCCTAGCGACCTCCCGGCCATTCCAGAGCCGCTTCCTGAGCGACCGGCAACGGGAAGGCACAAAACACAGACAGGAGAGCCCGCGGCCTGGAGCCCCAAAGCCACCCCGCAGTTATCGGGGTTTTAACAACTCCACAAGCTTCCTCCGGCTAGGACCTAAATGTTTCCTTACTCATGCGCTAGCTAGCGGTTTCCAAGAGGAGACCCATATACGGGAAAAACAGACAAAATATTTTGTACATAAAAAAATTCAAGTATACGTTTTCAGTAGAATAAAGACAGAGCCAAGCTTAGGTTTAATACTTGGTTCCCTTAAAACCATCAGCATTTAACTGACTCACGTCATAACCCATCAAAGCTGGGAGCTCCACACAGCATTTTGTGGCACACTCCTCCCCAGGATGTTTGTGTTTATCCTTAACATTTCAAGGTTGCTTTTATTCCAACTATTCCTTAAAGGATAAGAGAGACAGATCTGTTTCTTAGGTACCACCTACGTAGTCCTTAGGGTTCCTCCTGCCTGCTTTCCTGTAAGCACACACTTTGCCGGCCAAAGTTGATTAAACAAATACCAGCCCTGACATTAGCAAGGTTTTTCTAGCTCCCATTTGAAGGGAATGCAGTTTGCATGCATGTTCTCATTTTACAAAAATAATACAGAAACTAGAGCCATTAGCACATACATTTAACCGAAAATATGTAGCCACACAAAATCATCCCTTGTGCTGAGGCAGGCAGCCCGGACTCCCAAAGCCGCCCTCCACCCACCAGCAGGGCTGCTGTGTGGGCTTTTGCAGATGCCAGCTGAGGAAGCACACGCGTGTGGCCAGGGTGCCGCGCCACCATGCACCACAGCTTCATGCCATGCACCAGCGGCCAGGCAGGAAGGCACTCAAGAGCACCACGAAACAGTGACCACCCCAGGAACAAGGCACTGAGGACCACTGAGGGATGCAATCGCTGCTGGGCTCCTACCCTGCGGTGGCTGCAAACACACATCAGTGCCAATAGGAAATACAGCACTGTCAGAAATCCTGACTTGAAAGCAGCATAAATATTTTCATTGTAATAGCATTTCAGAGCAGTCACCTTTAGAAGTTCATAACACTTTACATTATGCTCCTGCTTCTGAATTCACATGCTTGGACTTTCCCAAAAAGCCCAGGGAGGGGAGAGACTGGCCAGATGCCTGCAAGGGGGCACTGCAGGAACAGATCAGTGCTCAACAGCCCACCTGGCTCTAGTCCTTGCTCATCTTCCTTTTCAGACAGCTCAGCTTCCCTTGGGGCCCTTTATTATAGTCAAGTTCTTTGGTACATGCCTTCACAAGTACCTGAAGTTTTTTTCTCTGATTACCGCATTGACATTTATTTGCCAGAAGCAGCTTGAGTGTGAGAAGTGAGCAACTTGCGGCCCGTGTTAAAAGCAAGGCAGTGAAACAGGAAAGGGGAATCAGAGATGAAGCAATCCTAACCTAGAAACATTCGATGTATTTTTTCACCTTCAACTTGCCATTTTAGTCCTCATTATTCTCTAGTTTTATTTCAGATATGCTTTTCTTTAATGTTTTCATAGTATAGCTGATTGGATGCACTCATTTTATAACAAAGCACAAAACAGAAAATGATCTCAGATTTCTTTTCTATTGTCCTGTTTAAAGTCCTAGAAATACTCAGGAACAGACTATGGAAAGATATCCTGAGATGTCCTACCCAAGCCCCATGGTAAGGCTGCAGGTCCTGTCAGGAGCAAAGCCTCTTCTCACAACAGCACTAAGTGAAGTTAACACCACTATTGAGATAACACTCCCCTAAATCAGCAGACTGTCCAGTCACAAAAACAATTATTCATTGAGAAGTAATGTAAAGAGAATACCTGAAAAGTGCTCAACCATCACCATCACCGTTTATATTGTTCTCACTACTGTAGCATTTGCTGAGACACCAGCTTGACAGTCTAGAGACCTCAGACTTCCAAGCTGTCTCAGTTAACAGTTATCCTCTTCCTTAACTGTAGCGCTGCATGCTCTCCTAATCACATCCATCCTGCCAAGCCACTCAGGCTCCAGAGAAGGGCTCCAGTTTCTCCAGACAAGGGGCCACCAAGAGTCGGGAAAAGTAAATTTCAAGCCCTCCTCTTCAAGGCAACATTTATACTCCAACTGAGAGATCTTATCTTAAAATAAAGCCTGACAGAAGTCTAGTTCAGACACCTTCTCATGCTCTGTCTCTGTAATATGCCAGAGTCTATTGCTCTGAACTTCTGAAGGACCCATCCAAAACCCTCAGAGGAAAGGCGTTAGTGTAAGCAGACCTAACAGCCCAACTTTTGTGGCTGATCTGATGAAACTTCTCTGTGGAAAAGGAGTCGTCATACTCTTCACTTCCATGCCAGCTGAAGATATGGTATTGAGATAGCCTGTTCTGTGGTAGTGTTTTCCTCTAATGGTCATATCAATTACGAGATTCATTGAGAATCAGCTTAGCTATCAATTTTAGACTTACTGTTAGATATAAAGTTCAGCCTAGTGAACAACTCAAGCTTTACTTGTAGGATCACTACTAACCTCTAAGCAGTACTGTAACCTTAGATAACGATTTTCATGTTATAGTCAAGGGAAAAATACAGCTGTAGTTGCATAAACACAGATAAAACAATGTTTTCAATCAAGCAGGCTAGCAACAAGACCCCGTGTCATTTCCACCATCATAAAAGCTTAAGCAGTGCTAGTGTTTTCTTCTACACATCAAAAATCTGAAAATAAGATTAGTTAGTATATAAGCATAGAACATGTTGATAAGGTATAGCATGAACATGGAAATCTCAATGGAGACTGATATGCTAAGTTGCATTCATGTAAAAGATTCACAGATCAGCTGTTAACACTAACCCCCAACCATTCCTTACAGTCATTTCATCACTTGTTTACAACCTTAAGCATCAGATTTATGCATCAGAGAACCAGTCTGAGAGAGGTTTCCACGGCTCCCTCTTTTGCATTGCCTGCAATGAATTACCCAAGGGCTCCTATGCTGTCTCTAACAGCAGCTCACTTAAAATGTAGAAGTCAGTCTTCTCTCAGCAAAGAGCAGATTGAGTCAGGCTTAAGCGGTTTGCTTTTCAGGTGAGTCAGAAACATCTGCTCATACTTAATCCCAACGCCAAATCTTACAGAGAGCCCACACTACCCGTATGCTACAGAAGTCTTCAAATCTGCATTGAAAACAGTAGCCAAGCGTGGCCAACACTGAATAGTATTTCTGCAGTGCATGCTGCAGATGAGTTACTGTGCTGCCCAGAGACTTCTTGGGACAGGACACAAAAGCATCAGTTTCTCAGAACTATCATTGCCCACTCCCTAGGACCTGCACTGGCAGAATAAGGCAGAGTCTTCCTCTAACAGATTTTAAAGCCTTCCTATTCTGTCTGATTTGGTTGCGCCTTAGACAAGCACCTACCTGGAAGTCTTATGCCAGTCTTATGCTCTTGAACACTAGCACACTCAAAGCACCTGAGCTCAGGCGAGAATGCCTGGGTTGAGCAGCATTAAAAAGTTGTCAGCACGATTTATGGTGGTCACGCTAATCGCCCAGGTACTGAAATTCACAGGTAGCTGGAAGGTTTGGGGGAGGCCAAACACCTGCACTGGTATAGAGCACCCTCAACAGGAGGAAAAAAAAAATCCATACAAGAAAAGAGGCTGGAGCAGTTCAGAGGCAATGAAGCAGTGCTTTGTCTCAGTGAAAGGAACCAGATTATAAGATGCACACACAGAATTCTCTCATTCTTCAAAATCTCTATCCTTCCATGGTGCAAAAAGCTGTCGTTTTTCTAACTTCCATTCTAAAAACTACACCTAATTCCTCAAAGCTTTAATGGCTAACAGACCCAGCCTGCAATGCCAATGGTAAAAGGATTCTAGTACATATCTAAACATTTCCTAATACATAATCTTAAAATGTAGCTGATGTTTCAATCTCCAACAGAAACAATCTCACACCATTATGAGAATTCAGGCCAAAGTCTTGTGCTCAAGAAATGAAGTGTTAAATTCTTTCACAAAAAGGAAAAAATAGCAAGAAAGAAGGCTAAAGAAAAAAAAATCAGTACTGTACCTTATTGATGGGCAGCCCATAGCAGAATTATGCTAAACACTCAAGTTCCAGGCAAACATTTCTCCTAATCAACATTTGTCTCAATTCTAAGTCAAAGCAGCAAAACAGTCCCTGAAAACAGCTAACTTTCACGCACACTAAATAAAACTAAGCTTTACATCATAACCCCCCGAAATAACCCAGATTTGCAGAAGAGATTCAAGAACTAAGAAAATTTTCAATTATGTAACCTGTTCTGAGTTTTAATCATAGAAACATTCAAGTTATTTGGTTTTTTTTTGTTCATTTGTTAATGGTGGTGGTTTTTCAAAAGTAAGGCCACACTTGCAGTTTAATATAGTTACATTCAATCACCCCCTCACCTACTCCCTCATCTGGGTTTCCATGGTAAAAATGGACATTTGCTGTGCATATAAAGAACCAAAACACATTTAATTTCTCTGTTCACAAAAAGAGAAAAGTCCTCATTTATACATACAAGCACCCCAATAACATTTACACATGCTGAGCAAGCATGGGTCAAAAATAAATAAATCCTATCATGGTAGATCACATAAGATAACATCCTGAACCACTGTTCCTAGCACAATTGAATCTAATGTGCACCCAGGGTATACATTTTGCATTCACCATTCCATCACATTATGGATTTATAAAAGCAGAGGCTCTGGAATAAAGATCAATGTATGACACTTCTCTTTGATCTCTTGGTTTACTTACTTCGGCAAGTGAGATCAGATTTAAAAAGCCACAGGAATCTACCACTTTGAAGTATTTTAACTTTTCATTAAGTAGAACAGTAGTACCCTGTTACCAGACAAATTCAGAAGACAGAGCTAATTTTATTTTTGCAGACTTAAGCTTGTTGCACAACTAAAAGGATGCTTAATTCAATTTTCAGGTGGGTGATCTGTTGGTAATATGGAAGTTGTGGGTAAGAAGAGACTAAATGAAATGACCTACTTAGCTCTAGAATAGGTAGCAGAGCATCCCCTTTCAAGTTCTGAGGAAAGCCACTAGCAGATATTTTTTCTTTTCCACATGTATTCAGCTGACAAGCATGCTCCTGTGCACTGACCAAATTAATAAGGACCATTTGGCCCCTTCCCAGGCAGTTTAAAATTAGCTAATGAAGATAAGGGAAAGGAAGAGCAAACTGTTTGCTCTGAATAAAATGGGTAGCTTTTGATACAGGCACTCTTTAATGTGCTTAGAATGACAACTAAGCACAAATACAGTGGAAGTGCCTAAAGCTAACAAATGTTTAGCTATCTATATCAGTTAACAAGGAAGGAGATCTACTTCTTTGCAGCTAATATGCAATGAATTGCTTGCTGAATGAGAAAAATATAAATTCATATCATATAAACTGAACTTCTGAATATTTAATACTAAAGATTTAAACTATGACTCTGAGCTAAAACACACGGATCCGTATAAAGCTGACTTTTCTTGTTTACAGCTTTCTGGGCAATCTATATTTAATTTATTAGTTTTATTTAAGATTTAATCATCATAACAAGGCACAAGAAGGCACAATTCTAGAGAAAAAAACATTAAAGAAGAAGACAAAGAACAGCTGACATACTCCGGCTAAATGAGTTTCTCCAAGAAGTAGAAAAACTTGACTGGGTGACCACAAGTTTGGACAGCAAGTTACTTCTTATTTACCCTATTTTCGGGAGGTCTTGGAATTCAGAGAGTGTGAGAAGAGCAAAACAACTTACCATATTGTTTTCATGATGATAAAGCCGCAACTATTACCACTGAAAATCAGTAGGATAAAGCATTTGTAGTGAGTTTGTTTGCTTTTAAAATAAGCAATCCTGTAGGCTTGTGTGTGTCTTTTATGCATACATACAGGGGCAACAGAAATCTCCTAAGAAATGCTTATTTTTTGTAATTAATAATAATAAAAAAACACACACAAATAGCATCATTCTACATCTACGTCCCTCTGCCCTTTCTCTGCTTGTGCTGCCTAGTGTAATCTATTATTAGCTTTTTACCAAGGTTTTTTTCTTTTTGCTTTCATCCTGGAAGAGAGCAGGCCGAGTGAGGAATGGCAGCACAACGGGTGCTGGAGCAGCACACTGGAACCACTGAGCGCTGCCGTGAGAACCGCCTTTTACCCCAGACCCTCCCTGAACAGGGTCACAAGTCACAGGCCAAGCAGTGTAGCAGGAATTGGTGCCAAGAAAGCCTGTTTAAATAGCACATATTGTTACTTAAAAAAAAAAAAAAAAAAAAAAAAAAGAAACAGAAAGAAAGAAAAAACAAACGCACATGCAGAGAGGAGCAGAATGATCCTCCTCTTGCCCAGAGAGCTGTCCCATCCACCAGCAAGAGCACCAGATTACACTCGCTCTCAAGGAAACAGCTGCCAAAGGACCTTAGGAGAGAGGCCTTGGTGGAGGGGGAAGCGCTCAGAGGTGCTGCCCGCAGCGGGAAGGGCACTCACGGCCCCTCGCTGGAGGTAGCGGGACTCCACACTGCACAGACGCGCAGCAGTGAGGTTGGCCGCAGCGAGCGCAGGCACCACCGGGAGCGGGAGCCCCAGTCAACCCCTCCCTGACAAGGTGGTGGCAATGCAAGAACGTGAGCTGTGCCACGACGGTCGGCGTATTATTCTTCTACACATGTGTCCCTGCTTTACAGATATAAACACATGACAAGCCTAGATGCCCTCTGCAAAACCCAGAGGCAGCCGGGCACTTCTGCACCAAGGGCACACCTGGTTTTACACAAGCCGTACTGCATTTTTTTCTTTGTGAGCATTTGTACAAACTAATGGTTGATTTTGAACTACCTCATTTAGTAACAACAGGTTTGCAGTCACGTACAGGGTTTTTTCTTTTTTTTTGGTGACAGTAACAAATGCATATAAGGTCTTCATTTACACATTACTAAACTCTTTTTAGCTACCAACTTGTTTTAGTTTTCTAAAGTCTGTATATAGCACAGAACAACCACCACTTTTTTGGATAAAGTCCATTTTCTCATGCACTGTCACCAGAATAACATTTACTAGTTGGCTTTAAAACGAATCTTTTGAACTCTTTCACCCCGATCCTGACATTAATATACATGACTACATACGATGACTGTATTAAACGGAAGGAACTGCTTTCCACTTTCTGAATGGTGAATCGGGTATTTTAGGCATTATAGCAGGATTATTATTGGGTATATCTGGTCCTTGCTATTGCAAAGACAACTCCACTTCTTCAGAAGTCTTTTCAAAGACATCATCTCTTCCTGCCCTGCCTTTAAGGGCAGAAAGGTCAGGGGAAAAAGAAAAAAAAAAAAATCTCTGCACTGACTTAACCCAGCTCTGCCCTCTTATTACTCAGTCTCATGAGAAAATTCCCATATCCTGCCTATGACAAGGAAGCATGGAGACAGCACGGCTGACACAGCAAGAGCAGAAGAGCAGCAGCAGGAAACCAGTTCTGAGCCATCACGGGCCACCTCCCCACCACGGCCCCTTGCCAGGCTCTTGGGAATACCCAGCCCTGGGCACCTCGGGGGCTCCTCTCCAAGTGCAGAGCGTCCTGGGAAGCCCCTTTCCCAAGGGAGCAAGGAAAGGCAGAGTTTTCTCCACAGGCAGAATGCAGGTGAACCCTGCCAGGCTTGCTGCTGCTGGGATGACTGAGACCCTGATAGCTTGTTTGGAAGAGTAGCTGAGACACAAAGAACAAATCGAGGCCCATTCTATTTGCTCAAATAACAACTACTCTTAAGCAAGCCAGTTTATGCTTTCAAAGATTCCTAATGACCCTGGGCATACTCTTATGACATGCATTTATTTTATGGCACTGGGAAGCAGGCTTTAAAGTGATGGGGGGAGGGACCCTTTCATGAACAAGATATGCTCAGATGCTATCACTAAGAATGCGAAGAGACTTCAAACCTCCAAATCACTAACTGTGGATTTAACTAAAAACTAACCAGAGTGCAAGGCACGAGCTTAGCTTCTATGTTCAGTAATTTCATTTTTCCCCTTCCAGGCAGTATTTCAAAGTCTTTCATAAAGATAACAACTGTCAACAATTATATCCCCTGTTTAATAACTGAATCGAGTTGTTTGAAGTACATAGGTTCTTTCTCCTGAGTAACTATGGGATTAATTACAAAATTCAAATTACCCAAGACAGAAGGCAAGGCCAAGTAAATATATAGAAAAAGTATATTTTTGCAGCTGAACAAATGAAAAAAAATAGAGAAACTCTATAACCATAAACTGAAGACAGTTGCATCACCATAGCAAAAGGTTTCTACACAGACTAAAAAATATCATGCTTAAGAAAAGTTTTAAATTTCACTAACAATTAGCAATCAGCTTGTGCACTCTATAATTAAGACAGTATCTGCAAATCAGATACATGTATTTCATTAAGAGTACCAGACAGGACAACTAGCTCACCTGCCTCTCCAGGTGGTTGAATCCACTTTTCTTTCAATTTACTATGGAAGTGATACAAGTCATCAAAATCATGCAGCTCCCTGGATCCCCTGAGTCCCAGTCACGTTAAGTAGCTACTCCTGCTCTTAACTCTGTAATAAATGGTGTCAAAATTCAGAGTGAAAGTTATGTTGACAGCTTCCAAATCAAGACTGATTATTGGATTCAACTGATATTTCTTCAAAAAGGTACAGAACTTGACAATTATCACGAGACATGACTATATAGCTACTTTTGGAAGTACTCCAAAGCACAAAATATTCCCAGATAAAACCACTGACTTCGCTCTAGATCCAGCTCACAAAGGTGATTCACCAGATACGGGGGTTGCAGAACACTCAAGTCAGTATCACACAAATCTTACACACAGATCAAGCCTTTTGAAATATGTTCAGGTGGGACTGACAGTTAACTCATTTTCAGAAAAACTGACAGTTAAAAACTCACTTTCATTTTGAAGTTATTCTTAAATGCTGGATATTATTCCAGGCAATTTATTCTTCATCCAATGACCTCAGAACTTACAAACCTTGCTTTAAGAAACTGATTTACCTTCATCCATCAAAACAATTTTATTACATGGAAAACCACATGGATACGCAGATACCCATATATACAGTGATTTTTCTTCTCAAATAGTATTTACAAAGGGAAAGCAATTTTAGGCAGAAGCTCCTCCACCAGCATTCTATGACAAAATTTAATTTTCCACCAAAATGTCTAATCATCCTGAACCCTTCCACAAGTTCCCATCAATCCGAAGGCACTGGAAGGCCTATTTTTATAGATGAAGATACTATCAGTAACATAAGCATTTATTTTTCTTTAACTAATAATTCCTTGGCTAGTTCTTTCCATCAATATAGCAATTTATTCAATCCTGTTGCTCAGCCTTCCACTTAAAATTATAATGAGTCTGAAATATGGAAACTAACATTTCTAAAATATCACTTAATTAAAAAAATAAATCTAGCAATTGATTCACGACACCTAAAAACATGGTTTCATAAAAATCAGACACTGTTCAGATTTCATAAGAACTAAGTGGAGGATGCTGGGATCCCCACAGCCAAGGTCCCTAGTCACAGCATTAGAGGCTCTCAGTTTATTCTGGGGTTGGCTCCAGGAGAGCAAGAAGTGCTGGGTTACGCTCGGCCCATCCACCAGCATGAAAGAAGGCAGCAGGAAGGGAAGGTTCCTTGCAGCCCAGCTGAAGCTTAATGGGACTTTCAAACAGTCATAAACAGTGCTAGAGTTCAAAAGGCTAATTGCAAACTGGAGCAGGTCCAAATGTAGAGGAGCAGCACACGCTAGACACATGCCAAGTTATTCACGCCACCAAGCTCCATGAAGTGACCTATGCAACACCCAAGGAGATGCAAAGATTATTCCCCTGTAAGACGTAGGCACAGCCAGGCAATGCAGCTGCGTGCTGTGGGACCACCGTAGCCCACAGCACAGCCCACTGCTACAACTGCCCGTGCTAGGCAGGGCCCTACTGCTGAGGGACTGGCAAGACGTTTGACACAAGCCAAGGGTCTCTACTAGCAAGAATGATGGACTTGACAGGAAAAGCTATCAGTAACCAGCTCTACCTGTTACAGTCTAGCAAGAGTTTTTGTAAGTGAACTTAGATCTCTCCTTCTGCTATTTGAACATGGTCTCCTTTGCATTCGCATTGTCTGGTAAACACATAGGTGAGAAGCTCATTTCCCCTTAAAAGCCTAATGGCTACAGTATTTTTAATACTATCTACTATCTACTCCACGCTTGGTATAGCTGCTCTGGAAGGAGAAAAATTTGCCTTATGAGAAGTAAATCAAAGACAGCTACAAGGATTAACTAAGTGCATCTTCACAACAAAACAAGAAATTCTGCAAGTTTCCACTTTGAAACAAGTATCTTTCTTCCCTTATTCAATGGCAAATAGCCATTATTAATTAGTCACGACTAACAGGGCACACTACTGCAACCCATTACAGGACACAAATCAGTAGGGGGAAAAACATGAGCCCAATCCAATTTAGCAATACACATACTTACTATGTAACAAAGGACCTTCTCATCCTCATGCTTTTCGGTCTACTGGTAGGGAGCCCTGGCTGGGGAGAAACCAAGGCTCTCTAAGAGGAACAGACTCACCTTCTGTTCTTTGCAGAGCAAGAATTCTATCTCTCTCTCCATTTACGTCTAATCACTTTGGTTTTAGGTACATTAATCTAATATGCTACTCTACACTGCCTATGCAGGCTAAAAGTTTGATTTCTGACAATGTTTGACTGCTTTTAAGAGATGTCATCAGTTCTACGCATGCATTCAACTAGGTAACATTTATTTCATCTTGAATCGGATAGCTTTTGTGCCCTGTTTTTAAAACCAAGCTTTAGAGCCTGAAAATGTTTAAATCATCAGGAACGGTAATTAGCCATTGGTACTTTTTGCTCATGTAAAAGAAAATTGCATAAAGAAAAGCCTTCTTTAATTATTAAACTCCCTTCCTGAGCAATAGAAGAAATAACCCATTCCCAAATATATTTAATTGAACCTACTGCTGTTTCAAATTCATTTTTTCTTCAACTGCTAACTGCAGTACATGTGAATTATTAACCAGCAATCCCTGAAAACAGGATATAAAATAAAAAAGAGAACAGGCTTCCAAAGTAGCTGGAAGATAAACTAGTATTTTTCAAGACACTCTGAAGAATTCTCCTCCCTGTGCTTTCTTTTTCATTACTCTCCACCCACCTCAAGTTCTGCTGGAAGCTTTCCTCTAAGGAGCTGCACAAAATCAGCTCGAGGAGTACAGTACTATGGGACTCACCTTCTCTGAAACGCTAACGATTTTTAGAAAAGCCACAGGCACAACTTGCCTGCAACTTCTAAAGGATCCGTGCTCATACATATAGCCATGCAGCTGGAACGCTTTTCCCATTAAACACCATAGAACCAAGGAGAAACACCCCAAGAAGCCACAGCACGGCGAATACGACCACTCACACAAATGGCACAGAGCTTGTAGGGGGCCTGTGTCTGCACACGGTGAACAAGTGCCAGCTATTTGCCGACATATAGCATCCTCTTAAGATGCCTATAGGGTTTTTTTTTCAGTCTTTCCATGTTTAAGCAAGGTATTACCCTAGTCACCCCTAGCACAATTCCAATAACTGAGGCTAGTGCTATGAACTGAAGTTTCCAGCCTATACTTAGTGGTCTAACAATACTTCTGCTCCCTCTCAAGAGTGCTTTTCATCAACGCAATACCAGTTTAAGGTGTTAATTCTTCACATAAAGCTGAAAAATATAAATCTTACATCACATGTCTCAGAAGATGTGCTGTTACTCAAACAGTAAAGCATTCAGGACAGCCCCACAGCATCTCTGACAGAGTATATCAGAGGCATCACTTTTCCATGTTCTAATCAGTGACTATATTAAATTTGCCAAACTAAACAGGTTAACATAAAGATCTGTCTTTCATTAACACACCACTGGTTAACAAACATCTATGTCTCATTAAGAGAAACAGCACATTTACTTCTGGTAGTAAAATAATAATAAGCTAATAATTCTGCAATATATTTTCAAGCACTGAGTCTTACCAAGATTGCCAGAACTATTTTTGCCTCGCTAGGATACAGCAGATACTTCTGCCCTAGTGTCCTTAGATGCAGAGAGAGAAGTGCACATGAAATCCTCCAGCAAACTCACAGGGCTATACTGCAAAGACCCCATCTGCAAAAACCCCGCACCATTCCTAGCAGCCCCTAGGACTCAGCTACTCGCCAGTCTCAGGACTCACAGCATCAGCTGTCAGACAGGAAGAGGAAATATAAAAATCTGTCCAAGGAGTCAGCCAAAACCCTGCTGGAGACTGTTTTAAGTTTAGAAAAGAAAGGAAATACAATAAAAGCACAACCACCCTCTAGCAGGCTGCTCCTGCTTTTTCCGGTCTCGAACGCTTGATGAGAGCTTGGTGTTATGGAAAAGGCAGGAGAGGAAGAGCCTCTTTGGAGAATAATACAGAGGAAATCTAAAGTCTCCAGAATCCCCTACACATTTGAAATGACTCTGTACTCTGCTATAACTGTCATCAATGTGCTATTCAGTGAATCTATGCGCATGGCTTCTCACCATCAATCATATTCCACATTTAGGAGGGTTGGGAGAAAAGAGTTACAAGAGCACTGTAAAGATGAAAAACTGAAAGGCATAACATTTCTAAAGGGGCCTTTGCAGTTTTCCCAAACTGAAAAACGCCAAGAAACCTCATAACCATCTCTTAGAGTATGTATATAAACATGCTTTAAAGAAAAAAGCAACTACATGGATGAATCAGTGTATCATTTTCAAGCATGAAATCACTATTTTCCAGAATTAGAACCAAATGTTTTCTTGGTCCCCAGTAATTTAAGACTCAGTCATCCTATATGGATTATACATCGGTCACTCAAATATTTCACTTTAAGCCTTGAGGGATACATGGAGAATATCCCAAATGGAGAAAGTCCCAGATGTATTCTGCACATTTTTTGTTTTATTTTTCAGTTCCAGTAATTTAATTAGCATTGTGCCTTCCAGGTAAAAGATAGATGAAAGTTTGCAAAAGCCAATTACCATCCTGTGATTTCATCTTTCCACAGAAAATCTGCATCCTGCATTACCTATCCCAAGCTTTCTTGGAAGTTATTCAGCTCTGCTGAACTTTCCACAGGTTGAATTTCACTGCCGTTAGCAAGCTCAAAGAAAAAGTCTGGCACGTGACCAACCGCTGAGCCTGACTCAGTGTAAAAGAAATAGCCTTGCTAGATTCAATACCAAATTACAACTTTGCCTTGTTTTCAGTAGTTATGGGAAAGCATCATATTTTGGGAACTGTTCACTCGCTTACTGAAACAAAAACAAAGTCTGGCCAGTGCAGGGTAAAGAGGCTGCAGCAAGAGAAAAGAATCAGATCAAGGAGCCCCTGAAATTCAATTTTTTTTTCAGATATGCCTGAACAGAGGCAGACTAAAATCCCTTCAAAAGCAGCCCTAGATACCTTTCTGGGGAGAAGTGATCAGGGGAAGGAGGAAAATCTCCATTTTCACAGCATCACTTCACCTGTTCTCTACTCTAGAAATACGTCCCTCGCTCACACTAGTGCCTTCATTTTGCGTAATTAAGAGCTTTCATCAAGTCTTCTGTAAAGCACATAATCCTCCAGAGGATCAAGTTCTCTCCAATTCTTGTGCTCATGTCCCCCAGGTAATGACTAATCAGCAGGACACAGCATCACCTGGACAATGCACCAGGCCATCTCACTGATCTATTCACAGTTCGAAAAGGCAGCACAATCTACTTGATCATCTACACCTTCAACTAAACACAGTGATATTTCTCTCTCTCTTTTTTTTTTTTTTTTTTTTTTTTTAAGTTTGGACAGTATAGGAAACATCTGCATTTCTCTGCTCTTGTTACTAAAGTTTTCTTTATCATTCAGAGCTAAGAAGCTGGAGTCTCTTTTCCCTCAGAGCACAAGTTTGATGGTTTCTCTTTTCCCTCTCCACAGCAGAATACTCCTCTTTCCACCCTCCAACATCTCTTGCTCTGCACTCAATAAAATTGCCCAGTATCTACAGAATCAGTCACTTGATTTACATAAAGGGTTACATACACTTCCTCAACACATTTCAGTGAAGTTTAACCACCTGCCCCTGATAACTGTTCTACACAGCCTCAGAATTTCACCTGTAAAACAAAGATAGGCAGGACAGCTCAGGCTCCTTTAAATTAAGACCCCTTCTATCAGACTCCCAAGTCAGTCCCTTCTCCTGCATTCGTGTTCCCAGGGAAGCCAGCAGCACTACAGAAGTATGGGGTTTCTCCCCTCTCCCAGCTGCTTTTCAACAAGATAAATCCAATTACCAAGTAGGTAATCCCTGTTCAGCCCAGAGACCTTTTACATTATAAAAATGACAGGAAGAGATGATTCAGTCAGTATGCAAGTCTTTGTCATATAAATGGCTGAATTATGTTAACTATTTTACTAAAATTCCTCCCAAGAAAACAAATGTATCTCAGTTTTATTTGTTACAATAGCAAGACACTCTCAAAATAGGTTAAGTCTCTACCTGTTATACCAGAAAAAATCTGATCATCTTAGGAGTCCAACATTTGTTACCAAACTCATAAAAAGAGCTGCCAAGCAGTTGTGCAAGCAACAAGACACTGAAGCATCACACAAAGTTGAAAGATAATTAACTCCTAAAAACTAACACCCGGTTATCACCTAAACCAAACCAATGAAACTCGTAGTGTGGCAATACTTTCCATTTCTCTAATTTAATCCTGGATATCCCACAGTACTTCCTCCCTTCAACTATACACTTTGTAAATGCTTAAATTAACACAGCAAGAGACTGTCTGAGGAAAGACGAGGTCAAAGCTCTTTCAACATTTCATACACTAAAAATCCAAGCCACACTTAAACTACTGAGCATCTCCAAGTTTCATCTCCTTGAAGCTCCAGGCACTAATACTCCAGGAGCTCCAGGGCACGCAATGGAGCTCCACAGCTTCATGACAACAGTGCTGGTTACTACAGTAATAACAGCTTCAGCATCTTAGCAGCCCAGGTAAAGGTTCTTTTGGTAAAACAATTTTAATACAAAGTATACTTGAAATTGTCATTTAGATTAGTTCTTGGAAAAAAAAAATCAATAAAATTTATGTTAGAAACTTAACACCTAAAGCAAGGCTCTTTCTCTAGTTCTAGGGAAATGCCTAATCACAAGCATCTGCTTAAAGAACCATTAAGCAATAAATAGATTAAAAGAATTTACTGCAAGCTTAATTCTTCATGCTTTCTTTAACTATTCCATTCATGTGGCAGAACCAAAAATTTTTCCATTTCATTAGCAGTCAGACAGAATTCATTTAACTAAAAAAATAATTATCAGAGCCTATTTTCTCAATTTTACTAGAAATTAATTATCCCTGATAATACAAACCACTATCTCTGGTATTAATCTATTGGAGACACAATGGGAGAGTATCACACTGCAGCAAATTATTTTTTTCTTCCCAGTGTCCAGCTTTGTATTAGGCAACCATTACCAAGTGGGCAAGGAAAGGGGACGATGACAAAGTAAAATTTATTCCACAAATGCAACTTCTTTAGAACACTGGAATGAGGGAAGAAATCACACTAAATCACAACTGTTTTTTCCCTTCCTCATTTGTTCCTTGAGAACAGATGCCAGAACTGCCCTGAAAGCGCTCTGAATAGCTGCCTGAAGCTCATCAGGACAACTTTCTCAAAATCTATGTCTTAGCCTAGGTAGGTAATGTAGCAACCTCTTTATTAAAAATGCTGGAAGATCACAAAGTTTATTCTGCACTAATCTTTATTATGGGCAAGTGAAGCTCACTTGCTAAGGCTGCCTGCTGAAACAGGTGAATGATTGGATGGACATCTAGAGACCTAATAACCTCCATAATAAATAAATAAATAAATAAGGAATGGACACAAATGAACACTTCATTCCTTATTGCAATTTTAATTTTTCTAAACCAAGAGAGTGACAGCACAACAAAATCCTTACTGTGAGGTGTGATGATCATGCCCTCCTTCCCCCTTTAGCTTCATTCTTAGTAAAAGCAAATAAGTATTTTTTAAAAAAAGATTATTTTTCCAGGATTTATATTGAACAGCTTGATTAAACAGTGGATGGGTATCCATGCCACAAATGCCTTCATGAAAATTATCAGAAAGTTAAAGACAAAAAAATGAGGCACTAAAGTCCAGAAGTCCAGTTTCATCTGCAACACGGTCAGGGTTTTATCACTAGATTACAGTTCTATTTTGGTACAATCCCTTGATCTCATCCCCTTAGCCTGAAGGCAGAACAACATTTCATTAAAAAGAAAGATAACTGAATTGACATTTGTATAAGGCACACGCCCCAGTGTTTAGTTGTGTATCGTAATTATCAGAAAAAAATTACCATTGAGATAAAACAATTCCATTGTTACCTTTATAAATGAGCTTCTAGACTACTTGCCCAGTTCATTTGTGTAAGAGTTAATACATGTTCATGGATTTGGTTCATTCACAATATTTACAAATGCTACTTGTTTCCTAACAAACTGCCTGTAGTACAAGGCACCACTGAGATCAGATAGATGAAATCTTTTGAGCAGTCCAAATATTTACAATTGGGTCACATATTCCAACCTGAGAAGAGCAGTAGCAGAAACTTTTTCGCGCACACAGAAGTATTTTTTCATGCAAATGCAAAATGAAAAGAGTTAGGTCAGTCTCCATCTGGCTGAAAGAATGTTTAATTGGATGCTGCGAGTGCAACAGCTACAAGCACAAAACAGCTGGAGCCCCTTTCCCCAGCACAATTCAATGGCAGGAGACCCAGCACTGGGATCTCTTGTCCAACAAACAGCAAAACAAAGAGATGCAGAGCCAGACCTGCCATGCTTCTACTACACACAATCCTAGAGCCTGCCTCCTATACAGACATGAGCTCAGTGGCATTTTTTAGTAAAGGAGATTGTTTCTTGAATCAGGAAAAGGTATTAAAACACCTCCACACACCATAACTCATGTTATCAAAACAGTCTGTGACAAAGAGCCTAGTGCAAGACCAACTTGGGAAATGACTTGATAGAAGATGTAATCTCTTTCAGTGCAACGGGGCCTCCACAAACTAATAAGTGAGAGCAAGATCTCTCCTTTGCTGGGTCTATTTCAACACAGTGAGTAGCTACTGCAGCATCTCTGATTAAGGATGCTCAAGATCCTATATCAATGATCCTAACTAAAACTGCACAAGCCCACAGTGAGCACTCCTTACAGGAAGGCCAACCATAGGCTTCACATTTTAAATAAAATCCCATCCAAATCTTGCACATTTTAAGAGCTCTTTAAGAAAAAAAAGTTTGTTGGGCAACACATCTCAATTATGAGGATCCATACTAAATTTTTGCTATTACAAGTTCAGGGCAGGGAAGCAGAGAGTGAAAAAACACAGAGAACAGAAGACAAATCAAGATGGATTACAGAAGTCTAAAGCCTGCAGGTCTCAGTGTTTATTGAAGGGAAAAATACAAAGTCTTATATGGTCCCCACAAAGTTGCACATAAGTGATTTACGCAGCATTGATCCTCGCTTATCTCTCTCTTCAGTTTATCAGCCACACAACTCCAAAAGCAGAGTTCTGCTACGCAAGCACCCTATTCTTTCTAATCTTTTTCTCCAAGACTCCTGATCTTTGAGTCTTGCCTTGCCTTATAGCTTAATGTATTTACACCTACATTACAAAACCTGAAAGTTTCTTAACAATTATTTTTCATTTTCCCTGTCTTCCCTACCAGTCTGCCATTCCAAGTAGCTTGGCAGAGCAGTCTTTGTCTGAGGTCACAGTCATTTTTGTACATTACTAATATATAAAAGGTGAGAAAATGAGAAAGACAGGAATTAAATATTTATTTGTATTCTCCAACTGGGATGACAGACAGGCTCAACTGAATCTTAAGAGTATATTATAAAAATGGTTTAGCAATAAGCAATGTAAATTAGCATATTAAAAAGCATCAAGAAAAAAAAAATAGAAGCACTGCCAACATCTTTTAGTGATGAGAGTCAGAGAACAGTCAATACCATAAGAAACTCCTGCTGGAATGAGATCCAGTACATATTTTTAAAAGTTAAAAAAATCCATAAGTAACATCTACATGCTTTGGAGTAGCTATTAGATGAGTGAAGAACATAGAAATCTGTGGAAACAGTGAAAGTTAAAGAGAATTAAAACTCCAACATGGCTATATTACATTAGTTTAAATAAATAAATAAGTGTCTCTTCTGCTAGTTCCCCAAGTGCTCAGTGTTACCATATTAACTTGTCTATCACTTGAATACAATTTTGCTACTATAACTTTTCTTCTCTCCCCTTTCAGGCCTCACAACATTGGAGATAAGCACGCACAGAAATTATTAATAAAATACTCATTAAAAAAATATATATGCTTGCTACTTTAACACTAGGGAAAGCAATCCCCTCACCTAACTTGGAATACACAGGCTTTCTTTTTTCATGGATTTGATTTTATCAAAAACATACACCAAGATTTTCATCACATCAGACACTATGCATGTCTGCGATACATCTTCAACCGTAAATTTAACACTATAATAGGTAACAAATCATTAAGAGTTTTCATCCAAAGAGAAACAGGATAGTTCATCTACCTTTCGACATTTAATGGGAAGAAGGGGAGCTCATTTATGTGGCTGCACCACTAGAATTACCCAGACTTTTTTCCTCTTAACAGAAGACAAATGTGTTCACAAAGTGGTCATGACATTTCTGATATCACGTGCTGCTGCAGAGACCAACAAAGCATTAACTTCAACTTGCCTGATTAAGAAAAGCCAATTTCCAGATGTTTCAGCACCTGAAATTTGGACTTCTTAAAAAAATGTAGTTTAAATATTTGTTGTTATTGTGAACCCTCCCATCTCCAGCCTTAATCCATACAGTGCAAGCCAGTGGACAGCAATCCAGTTAATCTACATTTGGTCACTGCCTGCAGGATTATTCTACAGACACTGTAGATTCTCAACCAAAACACTCTGCAGTACCCAAAACCTACCCAAAAATTTACAGGATACTTTCCAAGCAGCTTATCATCAACTAAAGCAGCTACCAATATTTTTATCAAATCTTAACTTTATAGCAACATAATATGAAAGAGCGTAGCAGAGGGGGAAGGGGTCAAAATGCTGAGTTTATTATATTTGAGGAAATTCAAGGTTTGAATAGATAATTAAGCGAGTGAGACTGAAGTCTTGCTGATGCCTGCTGCTGTTAGGGCTTTAAAGGAAGAATATTTAATGCTGCCACTGCTATGTATGTGAAGCCTGCCACTAGCAGCATACCGAGGAACACTTCAACTTCAGAATATTTACTTCAGAAATAAAAAGAAAAAAAGAGACAGAGGGAGAGAGAGTGCTAAGCATGCACAGAGATGTATATTTTTCTCCCAGCGACTTAATGATCAAACAAATTCCTCGTAGGCAGATGCAATATGACAACAGCTACAATGGCTTAGAATATTTAATAGCTATCTAATGTACTGTATCATCAAAACAGACATGAGAAACTAAGAATAGCAAATCATACATTTTCTGTGACATCCCAATTAAGCTGGACAAATAATAAGGGAATTATTTTGCTAACATTCGCCCAGGAACGTCCTGATTACTGCATTCGAACCGTGCCTGCTTGACCCTCCCTGCCTGCCTCGCCTCCCCCCACTTCCACCTCCAAGGAGAGGAAAGTAATTATGGCTTAAAAACGTCGTCAGCACAAACCGCTCGGCAGGGACACGAGACAGTCATCTCAGCAGCCACATCTAAGCATGCTTACAGTCTATCACCCTAAAGCCCTTAACGCATTAGAAAGGGAGTTTCTCCTCCCCTGACTCTCTGCCGGCCTGAGGCCCATGTGGGGTGAGGTGCCTGCGTGCCGCATGGAGCAGGCCCCTCGCACCTCACGCAGCGGCCTGGGCCCCACCGCCCTCCTGGTGGCGGCGACCTGTGATCGGGGTAAGAGAAGGTCACAACTACACATCTAGTAGGCAGAAGTGAGAACCGAACCTACATCTAGCACGGTGGTTTTGCTTTCATTTGGAAAGCCAGTCCAGACATCTAGGAGAAGGCAGGTCCAGATTCCTCGGCAAGTTTGAGACACGCATTCCCCAACACAGCATGCAGAAAATGGAACCAGCTCTAAGGCCATCATTATCAGTCACAGATCAAGCTTGCTGCATGCACCTCTACAGATCTGGGCAGGCAGGAAATAGCCATCAGAGTTAGAAAAGAAGAGGTTTAACAAGACAAGTAGTCTTGTTAAACTTCAGGCTTCAGGTTTAGCGAAGGCTTCAATATGCCTTCCCTAACGGTAACACCCAACTGAGCATGGTATCAAGCTGAGACTTAGGGGCACAGAAGTTTTAAGATTTTATATTCTATAAGTATTCTTTTTGCAATGCAAAAAGTCCTTTGAAAATCTTCAGTTCAGCTGCTGTTGACAGAGGCCAGTGACTAAGCAGCTCCCTTCATAGAACTGGAGGGGCCTGTGCATCAAACGCCCTCTCGTCTTTTGATAGTCTCCAAGCTGTGATGTTGGATGTCTGGACTTAACTGGCATCAAGTCCCACAGTCAACTAAAATAAAACAGACGCATCTTCCTCTCCGCCTCGCTCTGTATCTCTTGCAGTCAGGAAAAAGTAAGAGCCACAAGGAATCTTCAAGTGAGAGAAACCTGGAAGAGCAGCAGTACTAGAATACTGCTCCTTAGCAATGGCAGAGGATATTTCCCAATGGAGAAGTAGGTTTTTGCAGGAGTATCCCAGCAATGTCACCTTTTGGGGTCAGCACAAAGCTGCCCATGCAGCAGAGTATTAATGCATGTTTTAGCATGGGCCATTCCTGCTTGGGAGAAGACTGTAGAGACTCTGTCTTTATCAGTAAGAAGATTTTACATTCAACTGATACATGTCAAAACTTGGATGTTGCATTTACACATCACTATCAATTGTCCCCTCCTTCAGAGTCTTGCTCAGCTGCATTAACTTACATTAATAGCTGTCACCTGCTTTTATCAGTAGGCTCTTCTGCCTCCCTATGCCCATGTCTGACGACCTCAGAGAATATATGTTTTGGGTTTTTTTTTTAATTGTTTTTTAAACTAAAGACTAAAACTTACCTGACTCGCCAAAGAAAAAACAAAATCCACCTTCTAATACTGAGATGATAAGGTAAATAACAAAGATTTTCCTCCGTGGCCTACATGCCCCAGAAGTACTGATCTCCGGGAAGCAGGAAGCATTTCAACTCAGCTGGCACTGCCCATGGTTGGACAAGCGGAGAACACACAGTGCTCCCCAGGGGCACCAGGCTAGCAGGGAAAGGCTCATGCGCCCCGGGGCTCTCTGGAAATGCAGTGACTAATGCAGAGGTGCTGGGCTACGTCACAGTCCAAGCAGCAACTGTGTAGTGTACGAGCTTTGTTCTTAAGTTTTTATTCATTCATCATCTTTTAACCAAAGGCATCCCACTTCTTTAACATCCAACCTGAAGTCATATTGCCAAGACAGATCCAGTCTTTTTGCAGCATTTTACTGCTCACAAGAAGAGGCCAGCACGACTTCTCTGAAGTTGTGCACATGGATGGCCGAACTACCACCAGAACCACCACCCATGGAGCAGAAGGGCAACAATAATTAGTTTGGGGAAGATATATTAAAAAGATGGTACAGAGAGTAGGGAAGTCTACAAAAATCAATTTGGGGCAGTCGTAAGCCCATGCTACTGCACTAAGAACGTTCCTATGACCAGTTGTGTTGGCTGATCAGTCACTCCGCTAGGCACCACCGCTGATGTCGGTGCAGCGCCCAGCAGCACAGGCCACTTCACTGGGCACTTCTGGACCTATGTCCTCTCTGTGAGCTCAGGCCCATGGTTATGGGCAGCAGATCAATGGGAAAAGAAACAAGCATTTTGTGCCTTTCTTGAGGGACCTCCTGCTAGAAAAAATATAATAATCTTAACCCAATTAGTGCTGAGTTTGCCAGAACTTCAAATAAATGAATAACACAGCTCTGGCCTCCATGTGGCTCTGAGCTCATACACAATTACCCATATGAGACAGATGCATTTGAGATAACCAAGTTATTTCAAAAGTTAAAGATTTAACAATGAGAGAACTGAAAAATCCACCATCTGAAGAGGCAAATGACCAAGTTATAACTTATTAAAAGCACTTTCCTGGTACTTTTAATTCACTAGAAGTAAAAATGCCATTAAAAAGTTGTAATTATTGTTACTTTCCCCTACCACACACTCCTACTCTTAGGATACCTGAAATATAGCTTTTACTAATTCCACATTTTAGAACAATAGCTTTTGCAACAGAAGTATAACAGAGACAAATTTGATTTTTAAGACTTCTTTAATGACTCCATATACCAATTTAGTCTCATAGAAAGACTTAATGAAAATAAAAGTGGTATCTCTGTCAAGATAAACAAACAAGCAACAGCGAGACTGTACTAGTAACTGGGAAAGCCAATCACATCAAATAAGAGAACTCAAAAAAAAAAAAAAACAGATTAAGCGCTCTGTCTTATCAATAAACATTTAATCTTGTCACAGAACACAAGCAAATAGTCTTGCCTTTCCACCTAGTAAAACCATGTAGTTGAAATGCACCTCTTTACATTATGAAGCCAGCATCAGTGTCACTGTCTGCATTTACCAGGTCTCCAAGAAAAGGGTTTTCTTTGGAGACACAAACACACACGCCATGGTTGGGGCTCCAAGGTGTTAGTTGTGACAACTCTGTCCCCGAGTCTGACAGCGTTCAGTTCTACATACCACAGCACCAATGGCACTCAGCTTCCTGTGTACATCCAAGGAACTTTGAGGAGGAGAAAAGATAAAGAATATCTTTAAAGCCTCTTAGGAGAAAGGGATAAACTCACTCAACTACACCAAACACAATGTATTGCCATAGGTGGACATAAGCACAAAGGCAGCTTCCAGTTTTAGATAACAGAGAGGGAAGACAGAGCTTACATTTTGAAAGGCCAGACGTACATTTGCCTGCAGACTCTTTCAGCAAACTCAACCTGAAGCTATCCAGGCTGGATGTGCAAAGCCACACTCCTGTCAGCCAACTGTGCAAGCAAGCGGCAGCCACAGGGAAGTGGGTGAGCAAATGCTTGGACAACTCCAGTGGGACTCCCAGAGCCTCAGAAGGCAGTGTTACAGCTGTGTGCATCCACAGGCGACAATCAAGCAAGGAAGGTTTCACATAGCTGTGTTACCTGTGCTCAGGACAGTTTTTGCCTCATACCTTCTACGAGTTTACACTTCATGACTTCATGCCGGCACATACACATAAAAGCACCTAACAGATAATCACCCCTGGGTACGCGCACTTGTGCGGTGCATAATGAATACAATGTGGTAAAAGAGAGTGACACGTTTGATAGGGCAGCTTCAGACCACTAAGTGATTTAGTGGTTAGTTGTTTTGTGCTGTGTTACAAATCCAAAAACCTCAGCTCATAGTTGAAGTGCTGGGCAATACAGAGTCACTATCAGCCATTTCAGAAGGCCTTCTCCTTGATTGCCAGTGAAGTTACCACTACTAAAGCTTTTTAACTCAAGTGCTAGGTCAGCAGGATAAAGCTCTGAAAGTTAATTTCCCTCACTTCTACTTTAATTATTTTTGAAAAGTGTTAACTTATACTTGTAAAAATGCTCGTGGCAGAAGGCAAGAAGAAAAATGCTCCTGAGTTTGGAGTTAAATAAAGGTAAATGAAAACAGATATACTGACAGGAGATGGGTATAGATTTTATATGCTCCATAGTATCAAAAACAAATTCACAAAGCTTTTTTTTGAAGGTTGCTAATACATAAACTAAGAGCAAACACCCATTACACACGGGCCCCTGCACAAACACTGCTATGGATTCAGTGGAATTATTCGTCTATATCTATATAAAGCTCTGGGACCTACCTTTATACTTACAGTAAACATATACCTATTGTTAAGAGAAGGTCTTGTACCCAAATGTTTAAGCGGCTTAACTGGCTTTATTTGGATCTGAGCAAGTAGAGACACCATATAATTACCCAACAAACTGCAGGGGGTATCTGTTAGCAACACCAACAGAGATTAGTTAAAAGAGGCCAAACCACTCTACTTGTCCACACCCCTGAAAGTAGTGAAGACTATATATTTTTTAAAAAAATTCATGTATCTATGCAAGTGTATCTTTAAGGATTATTATTGTGCCAAACACTTCCATATTCTCTCCTAGGAAACAGATCTGTTCAGATGGGTCTATACCAAAACAGAGGGAAGAAGGTGCTGAGGAGTAACCATGCGTAGGAAGAAAGTTCCTATAAAAATCAAGGCGGACAGAAATCATTTCGCTTTGGACAGCAGAGACATGTAAGAGGTGGATTGCCAAACTCAAATCAAAACAGAAAGGATTAAATCATCAACTACCTGGTAATTCTCTTATGAAAGCACATGACCTCAACAGGAATCCATGAAGAATACGGATTAACAACTGATGAAAGACACCACACCCAAGCATACCCAGGAACCTCAAGTGAAGTGACTGTGTATAGTATAACCAAGGCTGTAACAACTCTTGCAAACTTTTTCCCGAAGGGCACATTGACACAATTGCATAAAGCTCAACACATACTAGAAAAAAAATAATCTTAAAGTGGCTAAAATGTGCTGATGTGGACACAACACAGGATAGGCCCAGGACAGCAAAACTGGGCCCAACTACATATCCACTGTCCTTCTGGGTACCCCGAAGGGTATCCCACTCCTGTACGCCTGGCTGTGCATCAGTGCCTCTGCTTTCATTCTGTTCTTCAACTTACACTTCAGAAAATCATCCACCTACAAGCCATCGCATACTGTTTTCTGTTTTGCGACATGGATTGGTCCTAATGCAAATAGATTCCTTGTGGATTCAACTGAAGTGGAAGATGCTCCGAACTTCAGGTGCTCCTTGGAGGCCATGCCATGGCATCAGACCATGGGATCAGCTGGTCCGAAGTCAGGCTCCCCTCAGACACGCACAGCAGAAACAGTCCTCAGCACCAACTGCTCCCTTGCCATTACACTACTTGCCTAAGGTGGCAAAACTGTATTGCTACCCTGTTCATGCTGCGGGACCAGCAATTCTGCAAGAAGCCTTTCTTTAGTTAAAAGTTCATCCCCATACAAGTGCAGGATCAATTTGCAGAAGGTGTATGGAAAAGTTTCAGCCTCAGAATAACCTCTCGGCAATACAATCCATTAAAACTTCCACATGAAAAGATTTAAAGAAAGGGCATTAAATCCTAGTGAGCTCCCTCTAATTAAGTCATTTGTTTATAAAAGTAGTAAAATTATTTAGTGGTAAAAATGTCTTTTTTCCTTTTAAGTAGCCTTCCAGGCAGCCTGCAGGATTTCAGTAACTGCAATCAACTACAGACAAGACATGAGTACACATATACTTTGAAAAAAACATCACCTCTTTGACCTGGAGAAGAGCCCAGCTTCACAGAGATGCTCAGTTCACTAAGCCCAGCTCTGACTTTCTTTCACAGCAACAGATCTGTGACTTAACAGATATTCAGTTCTCATCTGCAGTTTCTCCAATTTACTTTTTCTTTGCTTAATCACCATGCCAAAAACACCACCTACAAGTGCCTTACTGAGAAAATCAGACCTACAATGAAAGTGTTTTAGTTTGTACAGTTATAAAACTTGCCAGTACCCACTGGTAAATCCCTAGTATAGCTTTGGCCACACTGCGTGCAAGGTGCCACACAGCAGCTCCTGGCACAGCTGGGCTCAAGTCTGCACTCAAGAGAGGGCCATCTGAGGTGTCCGATGGCACTGCTGCAGTTTTATGCATCTTGAACACACTTCTTTCCTCATTTTGCATCTAACAGCCCTGTTAATGCACTGCCTGGCCCTGTTAAAGCACTGCGGATAGTCACAGAGTTAGAAGCAGAAAGATTGTTGAACATTGTGAAAAAGGTTCCCTAGTACAAGTCATTTATACCTTAACTGAACCTCTCTCCTCATTAGCTCCAATTGCACCCTCTCCTGCGTGAAGCTCCACACCCAAGCGTTCTCCTCCAAGTCTGCTGCTTCACCTGCAAGGTGAGGTTTGTCCTCCTGGAGTTTTCAGTTGCTTCGATATGCAGTTTCTGTTACCCCTTACGAGAATTTAAAGCCAAGGGTGCTGAGCTTGCATGGAAGCAAAGCAGGGGATATCACAAAATCCGCTGCCAGGAGAGAAGGCAGAGATCAGCACAGCATACAGCAACATCAGAAGCCAACACAGATATTCTTTAATTCAGGTCCTCTTTCTGAGAGGACCGGATGCCTTACAGTTACTTTCACATGTGTAGTTAGAGCGTACGCACCCTCTCTGGGCAGAGCTAGTGCAACATGAAGCCCTGCTACAGCTCCAAGGTACGAACCACGGTCCAGCACGCTCCACGAGTCAGCTGGCCAAGGGATGATGGAGTCACTGCCCTGCAGTGGCCAGTAAGTGGCTGTCCAAGTTTGTCTCTGCGCTGCTTAGATTCACATTTTATGAAGACACCAGTAACCCTTTCAACTCACTGCAGAGCTACCCCAAGGAAATCAATGACAGCTTTAACTTCGGAGCATGCTGTGCAATGGTGCAGCACTATCACCACTGCTCCACCAATAAACCACATTTGAACAAATAAAGACAGGAAGGAACCACTGATAACAGGTTAAAACACATTCACAGAGTTTACACTAGCTCATGCACTTATCAAAATAGTGAAGAACCAGTCGACCTATAGGTTTTCCCATGACTTCCATAAATGATTTGTTCTGCTAGCTAGCTCAGACCACAGGGCATCATGCACATTCACTCCCACTCCCGTTAGGCACTAGACAGGAAACCTGAAGCACGGCATGAAAGACATCAAGACACTAATGTTACGCAGCCTGAAACTCAGCCTTGCAATGAAAGCATCCACAGAACCAGAGCTATAACATTACTATGCAGCAGCAAAAATTTCCTGAGGTAACGATGAAGTTTGGATTAGGGTTTGGTTTAGTAGCTCATCTGCTCCCTTCACCCACAGCCCTCCTCCTCAGGGTAGCAGGGCTGTTACAAGAAACAGGATCACTAATAGTCCAGGTACAATTAAGTACCTTGTCCCACCAGAGCAGGCTCACAAAGAGGGTTTATCACTCAGTATACAGGCATTTCCCTCGGGGGATTAAGGTGTTGAAGAGACAGGAGGATATATTAAGATACATGGTTGTTACAATATAATGCTGCAAAGTGTCTGTAATACACATGATTTTCTGCCAAACAAGAAGGAATTCATCTTCCTTGCTTGACTATACAGGTTGCTATCTTATAATCAGTTATTTTCATCCATATTTAATCTCTTTGGAAGAGTAGGGTTTTTTTTTTTGCTTCCATCAAAGGTCACTTACAGAGCTGCTTAAACTTCTAAGAAAAAAAAATATCCTTTACGAGTTCAAGCCCACCAGTAATACCAGCACATTCAAAAAAAGTGTTCATCTCTGCATCCCACTTAACACGTGGCGACAGCCAGGGAAGAAGGAACAGACTGTGGAGGGGGCTGCCAAGCTCTTTACAGAGCAACACAGCACCTGAACGCCAGCCCTGGGCGCGCTCACAAGGTGCTACCGAATGGAGCGGATTTGCAGGCCGGGCTCTGTGTGGCTGGGCGGCGGGATGCCGATCCCGCCGGGCAGGACACATGCTGCCAGGGAGCTCCACGAAAGACCCCCTCTCAGTGGAGCTCCATAGCGCAGCGCACAAGGAGTGACAGGGGGCTCCAGGGTCCATGTCAAAGCAGAGAGTGTTTGCCACCAGCTCACCCTCGTTTACATCCACCTCCTCAGCGAGCTCCTTCTCGGGCACCGGCAACTCTCTCCTTCCCAGTTCCTTTCATTTAACAGAGTTACCAGCACTTCACAATCACAGGTACCAATCTCCTCCTCAAAACCCCATACATCCAACTGCAAAAACCTTTCAAAAAGGATCTCAGACTCCAGACTTGCAGGATGAAAAGCAGGAAAACACCAATCTTGAGGCTCCAACAAAAGAAAGGAAGCATGGCAGCCCTTAGACTGCAGTACTTGCAAACCCATGTGCGGATTTTGCCAGGGACTCAGCAGCCACACACACATCACCTGACAAAATGCAGCTGCTCCACTTGGCACCACATTGGAGCGGGAAATAAGGAAACAAAACTGGAGTATTTGCTCTTCATGCCTCCCTCTGCCACTTATCAAACTATTAAAAGGGCTAAACTTGGGTCAGAGACTGAACAGGCCACTCCCAACCCAGCGGCAAAATGGTAGAAAAGGCAGGGTATTCCTCACTCACCTTCCTAGTGCAGGCATCTGAATACATTCACATTCCTTTTTCAAGAGTAGAATGATCATTTCTTCACCCTCTTTCCAGAGGGATGTTAAGTATCTCAGCAGTTCTGGCACATGAAACCAGAAGTACACCTCAACACATGAATTTGCCTTTTCAGCTCTCATGTGGAGGGAGTGAGAAGAGAGACACCACAGTTACTGCTTGCTCACACCCACTGAGTGCCTCGAAACAGGCTCCAAAGAACTGCACACATTAGTGCAGGGAGCTTCAAACCTCAGGCAGAAGCACACAGCAACACTTGCTGAAGGCCATCGAGAGTCTCTCCCTGTCCCAGGGTGTTTGAGGTGCACATCAGCCTGCACCTTACAGGCCTTGCCAGCACACGAAAAGCTTCAGTAAGAGGAAAATGTACATTTTTTAATGCTAAAAGCAAATCAAAAAGTGCTTTAAATGACTGCTGAGTCAGCCTACAGGCTAAAAGGGCAAGGTGTTTAAAGTGCTACCAGAAATATACCTAAAAAACAAATAAATTGTTGTTTCTCTGGCTCATACTGAGAGCAATTTTGTGGTTGTACTAGGCTGATGAGTATTTAGCTAATCCCACTGCAATCGCTCTCACACACGAGCGCACAGTCCGTTTCATGCCAGGGTTACTAGTCCTTAGCGTGATCTAAGGATTGCACTAACATTAGGCAATTCAGCTTGAGGAAGCTGCATCATCCAGGGTGCTACGAGGGAGGATGATCCAACGCTGGCACAGCCAAGAGAGTCTGAAACAACTAAAATGAAAATTTGTGATATCTCCCCAGTTTAAACATGTCCCATGGTTAGTAATTTGGTAGGAATAGCTGGGGAGAGAAGACAGCAAGAAAAACTAGCTAGATTATATTCACATTTTGAAAGTACCACCACCATCTTCGTTACCTACGGATGCACATGTAAACATTGGCATCACTTCACGCACTTGCCACTTTATCCCTAAGTATTTTTGATTTCCTCTCTCTCCAAATAAACCCTAGTTTTATTGGCTGAAGAACTGGCAGGCAGTCTGTAAGGCTACAGCTACATAAGACGTTACAGCTCTGTAGTAGACGAAGAAATGTAGTAGAGAAATGTGTAAGAGGAGTCTGTCTTTGCCATCCCCCTCACCTCGCCATGAACACCTTCACGGCACAGTCTTCATTTAACTCTCTCCATGCAGCTCTCAAAGTCACTGTGATGAAACAAGAAGGCAGATGGAGGTGAGCAATAAGCAGTAACAGATAAAGCTCTTGCAGTTCTCATTCTGCACCATAAAGGATCTTTTCACTAGAAGAGATGCATTAAGGAAAGATGGAAGGAAAAACACAGTATATCGACTTCAAAGATTAATGGACATTTTTCCTGAGAAAAAAAATGTCCTTTCAATGAAGGACCAACTCTACCCACTCTAGATAGCCACTTCAGTACCATATTTATATAAAAACATGGAAGAGGACTCGCTATGTACATTTGGAAGATACTGGCACATGCAGAAACTTTCGAAACCATTTCAGGCAAAGCCAGCTGTGCTATATCACCTGGTATTACTGCTCTCTGAAAGACTACTGACCTTCCCAGGGCAGTTAATGAGCTCTGGTAAGCAAAGCACATTCCCAGTTACCGTGAGAAGGTTTGCGGAAAGATAATCCGTCAGCAGATCAGCTGACAGAGACGGAAAAGACAGACGACACCAAGGGACACAGTCTCACCTTCCCTCACAGATCCTCAAGATAGCTGACACGAGCAAGGAATCTGTAGCTTGCCTTCTCTTCTTCTTAAGAAACATGATGAACCCAAGTGAGCTTTTACCTGCCTTGTAAAACACAGACTGGGTACTACTTCAACGAATGTAATAAAACAAGCTTCCTACTCCCAGTAATGTTTTTGCCTGAAGAAAGTTTATTATGCAGAAGATAGAAATTGAGCTGAATAGAATATGGGGAAGATCTTTCTTCTTCTTCTTCTTTTTTTTTTTAATTCCTGATTTTACCCCTTTCCCCGTAATCCCAGTCTGTACAGGTTTCAGACAGCCACACTATAAAAGCTCAGGCTGCTCCCCAGTCTCGCATCTGCGCTGAGTCTGAAACAGACTCTCCAGGGCTCTCCCTGTAGGAATCAGAGTAGAGAACAGCCCTTTAAAATTAAAGAGCAGTGCTGTATTAAAATGTATTCCCTCTCTCCGTGTAGGGTTCGCCTCTGGTGTCCTTCACCATGCAATCCTACATCTGTCAGCAGATTTTCCCCACCCACCTCCAAGTACAGGCAAATACACTGCGTTACTCCATTAACATCCTGTTACAACACTGCCTTTCAGGTGCTGGCTAGTCACAGCATTTCAAGGCACTGATGCTACAGAAAAAGTCTCCTCGCATTAGGTTATAATCAGGTTTCATTTTCATGCATCTAAGACTTCAGAGAAAGATACTGAAAAAAAAATCTTTAAAAGTGGTGAACACCTTGTGAGCTCTCATAAGCTCTTGCACACATGAAATAAGAGATGATAGACTGCTTTCAGAAGCTTTTTTTTTTTTTTTTTTAAGTCAATGTTTCTGGAACAGAAGGATGAAATATTGATAGCAGGGGGGAAAAGGAATGATATTCTCTCTCTTCCCATCCTTACACATGCCCCTTTCCCCATTTCCCCACAGGAATGGGCTCTTTAAGCCCTGATATCACTAGCTATCCAATCTCTGATGTAGTTCTTGGGCACTACAGAAGCACTCCCACTGCACAAGCCAGCACCTACTGCCCCCACTGAGCTGGAGAGCTGAACCATTTCTCACATGAACATTCATGTGGTTCTTCAGAAGGGGACCTAAACATCATAGTGGACACAAGCTGCAACAGAGCCGTTCAGGCTACGTAAACAATAACATCACTTGAGACATCTGAAATAACCCTGCTGCTCTAGCCAACTCTGGCAAGGCCTAAGCTGGAGTACAGCATCCTAGCTTTGATGTCACGCTTTAAGACAGATGTGACCAGCTGGAAAGAGTCCACAAGACAGCAGCGAGCATGATCAGATGTCTGGAAACAGATACGATAGGGAAGATTAAAGGCTCTGCAGTTGTTTAGTCTAAAGAAGAGGTCTGAAAAGAGACAAGATCCGAGTTCTCAAGTATGTTATATACAATGTCAAAAGGAGAATAAGTAGGTCTATTGGAAGCCCTAAACACATGAAGTACTGTGTTTCCTCTTCCAGGTGCACTCTTTGCTATTTACTCATTCATAGATTTAATTTGAAAATAATTCTGTGTCACGGCAGTAAAGAATTTAGACAGTCTACCAGCAGCTAAAGAAGCAACAGAGGTAACCAGACCACGAGCACTGCTGTCTGAAGGCTGCTAAGCAGCAGTGACAACTATTCTGCCAAGCTGGAAACAGGAACCAATACACAGCAAGAGGGGAATGATGCCTGGAAGAGCAAAGTAAAGCACTAGTGATCCATAAAACTGGAGTAATTCACGTAACACTGGAGAAAATGCTCAAGGTTTCATGCTTTGACAGTACTTAGTAGGATGTTAGCATGGAAACAGTGCCTTCGAGCCCCTGCCTCCATGCTGTGCTTTTGGCAGGTAGCGCAAACAGAAGTGCCTGTAGTCATCGCTGCATTCGTCTCAGACCTTACGCTCATCCTTCACCACTGCCCTTGCAGCTTTCAATGCACAAGGAAATAACAAACTGTTATTTCAGTTTTACACTGGTATGCATTATATCATTTCTGCACTCTAAAGCATTTTGGGATCCTTGCACACACAAAAAAGATGACTCCACAGGGTGATTTGTCAGGGTAGGAATCCAGATGCAAGCACCAACTATCCCAAAATGGCAAGACAGACAGAGCCCTATTGCAGGAGACAAAGACAAAAAAGCTTGGTGTAAGGTAATAAAGCAATCTAGTAAAACGCAAAAAAAGAGAAGAGAGGGAAGAAAACAACTATATTCATAAGCAATCTTTCCCACTACATTAAAATTAGTTTATACTGATCTGTTCTAGTATTACTGCAGATGAGGTATGAATTCCACATCTAGAAATGCCAAATTCTACTGGCTTTTAGTAGAATTAGATGCTGACTTCCTTCGGGGCTCACTTTCCCTTCACTTTCAGCTCACAGCTTGCCTGCAATTCACCTCCGAAGCACACCGAAATAGCCAAGCTCCGCGAGCGGCGGCTGCTCCGAGGCGAGCTCACCAAGCAGGAGCTCTGTGTCCTTGCGCACGGCAATCCGCGGGCTGACCAGCCGAGCTCTCCCCAGACAGGCACCCTTGGGGAAAATGGCCCCGAGCCCACAGGAACGAGCCCTGCTCAGCAGCAGGATGCATCACCCCGAGGTGCACGGCAGGCTAACGGCACCTACAGAGCTCTTACGGTGCTCACGGAGCAAAGCAAGCTTGCATCTCTTTGCATAAATAAATAAATAAATGTGCATTAAATAAATAGATGAGGACAGAGTGTCACTTATTCTGCTACTATCCTAAATGCACCCAGCTGTACATCCACACTGCCCTTTCGGGGATCATGCAGTTGAAACAGACCAGAAAATTAATCCACGTTAGAGAATTTAAGGAAAGACAAAAAAAAAAAAAAAAAAAAGAGTTAATTTTAAATCCAGTTCATCGTGTTGTTCTACAGTTGTATCAATGCAACAGCAGAGGCACCAGGGCAGGAGGAGAAAGCAGGCACTCTCCAAACAAGCCGTTACTGTGAGGGGAGCATTCCTGGAAACCACAGCGTAACTCATGGAAGTAACTTCAGCCCGGGCTCCACACACACGTCTCCAGAGCTCCTGCCCGGGTAGCCGCGCACAAAAAGGCAGCACCCGCCGGGAGGACGCTAAGAAGTTGTCCGCAAAACACAAACGCGTTACAAGTGCCCGGAGCCAGCATAGGCTGCGCAGCGCCCGCAGCGACCGCAACGGGCAACGGTGTCCGGGAGCCGCCGCGAAGGGACAGCGCGGAGCGGGCACGAAAAGACGCGGTTTTGCTGCAGAGGAAAAAACCCAGGGCGCTACTCCGCGGGCAGCCCACGAAAAACCAGGAGTTTCAGGGAAAAAATAACTACAGAGAGAAGCCGCCGCGCCGTGCGGCGAGCAGGGAGCCGAGCCCGGCTCCAGCGCCCCGTCCCGCACCTCCTCATCCCGCTCCTCCAGCGCGGCGCCGTCCGCGTCCCCCGCGCCGC
>JAWLRI010000198.1:940394-966988 GCA_034781795.1 Crypturellus tataupa | reverse complement strand
GACGCGGCGGCAACGGCCGCCGCGTCGCTCCCCACGCGGGGCCGCCCCGGCGCGGGGGATGAGGAGCGAGGAGGGTCGCGGCGGGAGTGGGGAGTTGCTGTGTTAACCACATAGTGCGGAGAGGAGGGGAGCTCCTGGGACCCTCCCGCACACTGTTGGGGAGCCAGGCGCACGGTCCGGTTGAGAGGCGCAAGCAGCTACGGTTTGCTAAATACAATCCAGACCCGCATGGCTGCATCCCGTGGAACACTTTGGTGACTATTCCTATCCCTGCAAAGCCATGTTTTACGCTTGGCCATGACAGGTAGAAGTGAAACCTAATTTACACCTACATCTTGTCTAATGATGCACCTGCTCCTTGAGAAGTGACGGATTTACCAGGCTGCAGGGGGTGATGGGCTTCCCTGAGCAGGTTCAGAAGTTCTCAAGTGTCTACAGAGCGCCCCGAGCATGGAATGCTGAGTTTGTGGGGAGGAATCCGCCTCGGCAAATGCTATCCAGAGCCTCCGTGAAGACCAAGAAGCGAGTGGGGCGCGAAGACGGGACCCGGCAAGCGCCCGGCGTTGTCAGACCCTCCGGAGCTCCATGGCAACGAGGGAGGCAGGAGCAGGTTTGCGGCAGCCCACGAGGCTTCTCCGAGCTGCGCCTGCCCTCATCCCGAGCGCCGCATCCCTAATCAGAGCCGGCACAGGGCTCGGGGAAAGCTGTGATCTTCCCTGAGAAATCAGCCCCTGTGTGGGAGCTCCGGAAATGGTGCAACAGTATGCACAGTTTTACTCGTTTTGCTTGCTCAGACACTCGCAGAGAGAATAAACACTAAGTATGCGTTCCACAGGCAGCTACGATGAATAATCTGACTTTCAGTCTCTTCTCCAACAGCCCATAAATAGGGCAGTCTTCTCCCAAGCTCAGAATCCCATGACGCTAAAGCATTACACGCTTTAGGAGATGCATTCAATTTTTAGTGCAAAATAAAACTTTTTAAATCAAAGCTGTCCTTGCTCAGCCTACCAGAATTAGAAGAGTTTTGGTTTTCTTTCCAAGCATCACTTTACTTTTTTTTTTTTTTTTTTTTTTGACATAACATTTGAATACCAAAAATCACATCTCTGCGGCCTACTTCCTATTCCTATGGGATAGGGATAGGGTCCCATATGGAATCTATGGGATAGAGGTTTCTTTATTTTTTAATTGGCTTTGCTGTGTGCTGCCATGTAATAAAACTGTATTCCATCTTACCATGAGGCGTCTGAGCAGGAAGGTACTTGGTTATTGTAGCTGTCGTTCTGACTGTGGTGTCAACATTTCTGCGAGAGGAAGGCTTTCCAAAGAGGCCTGAATTCACAGTTTACCTTATCACCTATTCCAGTCAAGAATAGTAACTCGTAGTAACTCAGTGGATTCCGGATCAAAATTTGGTTCCTATTTTACCTGTGGCTATATATTAACTACATCACTAGTATTTGGAAGCATTGGTATGTGTTGCCAAAAATATTACCTAACATGTATGTACATTTTCAACTTTTATTCTTACGTTGTGGATGCCCAAAAGGTAGTTTCACGCCAGGACAGCTAAGTCTAAATATGAGTATTTTAAAGTATTACAAAGCTAACTCTTGGGAGCTGAAGTTGAAGTCCACATTCTTATTGCCAAAAATTCAGTACTATTTATACCCATAACTCCCAGTTTAAAATGAAAATTCTACTTAGTAGGACTGTAGGAAACTCAGCGTATCCAAGGATTACATATTTGAAATTCAGACATTCCATTTTTGTGTCCTAGATCAGAAGGTCAACTCTTAAAAAACTAAATCCTTAAAACCAGATCATTGACCAGACACAAAGAATTCTTCAAGATGCTTGCAGATCCTCTGAAACCAGGTTGCTTTTATTTGGGAAGCTAATTTGAAAAAGCTAACTGTGAAAATATCAGTTGTTGTTGTTCATTTAGGCAATATGGATCATGGAAATGATTAAGGGCAAGTGGCAGATGGCTTCCTAGCAAGGAAACCCATTTTAGATTCTGGAAACCCACCCGAACTGTCAAATGTACCAAGGAAACAACTTTTTATCTCAGGCAAAAATGAGTAAAGGCTTCAAAATGAGATAAATATTAATAAAAAACCCTCGGTCTAAAATAATGCAAGATATTTTTGTACAAATTGATTTTTCTATAGCTTGATAATTGAGCAGTTTTCATGTTAATAGCATAGAGCAAATTTGCACCTTCTAAATGTTATATTCTGCTTTTTTTTGTTGTTGTTCTCAGCAACTCCAACTTTTTGGATTTGTGCTCAAATAATCTTTTCTTGTGCAACATCTCATTTTTTTCTAGCATCTTTGAAGCAACAAAGTAATAATTTCCAAGCATTTAAATGCTTGTCTTCATTTATTATGTTTTGAGAGACTATGCTTCTCCAGTGATGTTTTTTCTCTGTTGTAACTAATGGGCATGATACAGGATATGCTGATTCCAACACCTCAGAGATGTGGCAAAAATATTCAAATTGAAAAATATAATTGCGCACATTAATAAAAAAGTTGCCTGTATGAATTACTTTGTAAGCGTAACCAACACAAACTTAAACAACTTGAAAAATTAAGGGCATATATTAAAAAAGTGATACATACTCTATACTAAATTGAAATCTGGTAATGATGTTGCCCCATACTTATACTTTCAGTATCCTGAGTGTCTGTCTTGGATTGCTCATAATTATGTAAAATTTCAGTTATTCAAACTAAAGTTTTCCATGAAGAGAATTTAGCTGAGGTCATGATAAGCCAGAATTTGTTGTTGCTTTTTCACTGGAAAATTTTCAGCCAAAAACTATTCAACTATTTCCAAGACCAAAGTAAAAGGAAATTTGTTGTACACCCACTATTAAAAAGAAACAAAAACAAAACAAAACAAAACTCACAGCCATACAATACAAGGATACAATTCTTTAATGTCAAGGGTATGGAGACCCAAACTAGAGTAAAGTGTATTAGAGGAAGGAGCACAACAGGAGGCTAAAGACAAAAGATAGGAGGGACAGAGGTAAGACACGGGATAGGAAGGACAGGAGTAGAAAGACGGATGAGAGCAAGAGCTGGGAAGGCAGCAGGAGTGTGCTGGAAACCTACCTGTGTGCCAGGTGCAACAAATAGGTGCAGAATCCGCTGGAAGGAAAACGAGTGGGTAAAGGAAAAAAGGAAGAGGTGCATTAGTGTAAAAGAAGGAGACACAGACAGGGAGCCTACAGACCCTTGGGCATGATCTGCACTAGCATCTGCAGGTGATCTCAAATGGGCTGCTTTTGCTTCCACTTACTATATAAGCTAAAGAGGGTGAGGACCACCCGGGGACACGGACAATATTCAAACTAGTTCAACAAGCAGCAACTGAGGTAGAGGCCAGGAAATGAAGAACCAATGGATCAAGGGCGGGAGGGTTGTTTGATTTGGTTTTCTACAGTGCAGTCCTACAAAAGCACAGTATGGCTGCCCAGTCAAGCACCCAAAATTTGGGATATGTCAGAACGAAGGTTGCCCTGGTAACCCAGCTTGGAGGGCTCTGCCAGCATGTGTGCGCTTTATGAGGGTCTTTAATGACATGTTCAACCCTACAGCCTGAAAAGGAAAAAAAAAAAAAGAAAAAGAGCCTGCCCTGTTCAATGCGCAGGGAGACCATAATCCAGGAATTAATTGGACTTAGGTAAGGAATGAAACAATCACTTAGGTGGCTCTTCTCTTAGTCGCAACAGAAGCTGGAAAATGTGTATGGAATGATAAGGGGACAGTAAAAGGGACTGCTGTTGAGACAGAACAAACGTAAGGAAGCTGTCTAGTGAAAGATATTAAAGCTGGGATGGTACTGAAATTGTACAGAAGAAAAAGAACAGACATTCCCATGAAACAATTAAAATACGAATATTTTGCTTTGTTTCTTATTTTGTGTTAACTTCAGCTGTAAAAATCAAATGCTGCTCTTTTGAAACAACAAAGATAAAACTTTAACAAAATTCAAAAAAAAAAAATCCTTGCAAAAATAAAAATTGAATCAGACTATCCTAGATCAGTATCCATAATATTTTTACTTTTTTTTTTTTTTTTTTTTTTTTTGGCCAAGGCCAATTTTAATTTCAATCAACACTGCTAAAAATAAAGCCAATGGGAAAAATGCAATGGAACATTTTAAGTGAGCCGTACCAAGCACTTTGAAAAACTGGCCTGTCGCATCTTCATCAAAACTCTTAAAATCACTGCATCGTGAACAGCTGAAATTCTAGTACTTTCTGAATAAAGCCAAAGTCAACCTCACTTAAGGAACTGTTGCAGTGTAAGAAACTAATTCATTTATGAAAGTCTTGTATTACAGCAATGAATATCACAGAAAACTACAGGTAAAAATAATAGTTCTATGTTCATTGTAAAGATTGGGTTTTATGAGCTGTGTCAGGTCTGAGGTCATCTATGAAGCAAGAGGATAAAAAGAACTCTAAAAAAGATGCCCATTCAGCAAGCACTGAACGTACAACTTCTAAGTCCACTTTTTAATACTACTAGGATGCATAAGCATATGATACTTCACAATTAACCATGAAACCTTGATTTGACCTATTGCAAACTCAATGGCTGACTTACCTATTTAATGTCTTTTTACCATGGTATGTATATAGCAATATATACTGAGGCGAACTTATAAGAAGCTAAGGTGAATAAACTGTCTTAGCCAGCCTCTTAAAACGAAAACAAACAATTATTTCCAATAATAAAATCAACAGTCAAATGAAAAGAGGTTCAGTGACTTCTTAATTATATATTAAAAAACAGTTTAAAGCCTCTTTTAACAGCTGAACTTTTCTGCTTTCAAAGAGAATGTTTTCACATTTTCAAAACCACTCATAATCATTTTGATAAGTTACATTTTTTCTGTCATTGCCATGCATTTAATGTGATAATTAGGACTGCTAGCAAATATGGGGGGACTTTATAAGGATTTTAAATCATGCTAACACAGCTGCAGATCCTGATGGGTTTAGTAATGACTTCTACAATGAGATTTTAGACAAACAACTAAGTGTTGGAGCTAATCAAAAAAAAAAGAAGAATCTCTTCAATGACATAAAATCTAAAGAAGACTTGGAAAGGATAATAGTATCTTTCAACTCTGTGTTGTGATAATTTGCTCCATGAAAAATGTACCCAAACCACATTATGTAATAGTTTTCAGTTCCAGTGGTCTGGTAGATTTTAGGGAGTTAACAATAATAAGTTCTCTTATCCCTGCAGCATTTTATTCTGAATCCTGGAGGGTCAGAGCCATAATTATTTTCCACAGGGAAATTATTCCGCTATTAATCCACCATAATATTTTATGTAGCATGGTTAAAGCAAACACCCTATAGAGCTGAATAACTAAAGCAGAATTCATTACACAAATACCAACTTGAAATGAGGTAAGCAAAGTAAAACAATCCTTTAACTTTCCTAACACGTAGGCAGCGGAGGTCAGGAAGCTCCTCGGGACAGGGGGCTTGGTAGCCGTGGGGAGTGTGTAACCTCTACCCGCAGGGACAGGGTTTTGTGATGGCAGGGGAGCTGCGTGGCCAGTGCAGACCCACCTCTGTCTCCCGACCAAGCTCCGTGGGAGCACAAGGAGATGCACCAGTGGGCACATCCATCAAGACCCACTGAGAGCTCCTGCTGGTGCAAACTACTGCAGACTCACAGCAACACTTACAAATGCCTGCAAAAAATAAAGATATTGTCAATGCATAATCGATGGTGCTAGTTACAGAAAAATTCCTTTTGGTGGTAATTTTTTCCGATGTTATAAATGTTCTTTTGAGAATCAGAATATTTATCCAGACTTTTATTTGGGTAAATACAAGTATATGTAGCTATCATTTGCCTAACCTGAAAGTTGCTAAATTTTGACTCACCGGGTTATTGGGATAGGCCGATATTTAAAAGTCATAAATATCAAGAGATCTGAACACATACTAAGCTTCTAGTTTGTCTTTTTTTGCATTTTGTAGATAGCATGTAAATTTAAATAATAACATGGTTTTTTGGACTAAATTCAGTTCTGAATACTGTAAAATGTATACATCAGATAAGTGATTTCAAAATATACAACATATTATCACAGAAAGGGACAGTATGGCTTTCAAAACAAAAAACCTAAACTAAACATGTTACGGCTTACTACTGTCACAGAACGCAGTCGGCTACGGAGGGTTTAATAAAGAAATTCAATTAAATGTGACAGGTCAAAAAGCACAAGCCAGGAGCGACAGGCAGCCGTATGGACACACACACACCTGTCCTCAGGGGCCGGTGCCTTGGAGGAGAGTGGGGTTCTTTCTTTGCATTGCCAGGGAGCTGCATCTTAGCTAAGCACCAGGCTCCGGGGTCTCTGTTCTCCAGACATCCAGATGGGGAACTCAGAGGATGGCACCGCAGCTTCTCTTTGGATCAGGAGCACAGGCTCCTTCCAGGACAAACCATGACGGGTTCCTAATGTGTGAGAAAACAAGGGTGCACGCAATGATCTTACCCAAATGTACCTGTGGGATACAGCCAGGACACACATCTGAACCTGAAAATGAAGAATGGCCACCAGCCACCACAGATTAGACTTAGTCTTAGTATCACCACTATACCGGAGTGGTCTGTTACCACCCAAATCACACTGTAATATGTAAGATACATAGGGGAAAGGCAGCACATACACCGGAAAGACTGCACAGTTCAACTGTCCTGCAATACTAAGTTATTTAAAAATATTTAAAACATTATTATATGTTTCATATAATGGCATATAATGGCATAAACATATGTACCTGTCATAAAGCTGTATAAAGTTTATAATGCATAAAATGGCATAAATATATGTACCTGTCATAAAGCTGTATAAAGTTTATAAATTTTCTTTATTTCTTGCTCACACATGTCTCAGTGTTGCAAAGCAGAAGGTGAGAGAATCAGTCATATCTCTTTTGGGCAAATCCTGAAGCACTAGATCTGGCTCTCCTCATGTGCTGGAAAGAGGGGGAGAAGTGATGGTGTATCTATGGAAGCTAAACCTCTTCATTAATTTTCATACCAACTGGCAGAGATATATACGGTAGGTTCAAGACAAATGATCACAAAATCAGAGAATCAGAGAGTGGGTTTTTTTATCATGTCTGCCTTACTCATGTGCAAAACAGTATATTTTGGCATTGTTTCTATGGTAGAAAGCCAAATGCTTGTCAGAAATCTTGAATATGCATATACAATTGTATACGAAATGTTCATACAGCCACTCAGTATGCTTAAAAATCATCTGTTTTTGTGTTTGTACCAAGTAATTACAAACATAACACAAGAATTAAAAAAAAGAAAGAAAAAGAAAAGAAAAAGAAAAAAAAAGAGAACGGGGAGATAAAAGAGGAAAATACTGAGATCGGAGAATCTACTGAAACTGCCACATTTGTCGACCATTTCCTGGCTGTTTCTTTCTTTTTACCATGAGCCCACAAGTCCCTCCAGTCCCTCTAGACCATCAGGGGATACGGGACCCTTTGGAACCACTGACTGTAAACCTGCTTCTATTCTCAAGGACTCAGGTGTCTACAAGGTTTTTTTTTTTTTATTTTTGAAATCGATGTTGAGACATTTGCTTCCTGGCAACACCTGTTTTTTTCCTTGTGGATATTCAAAGTCAAGCAAAAATATTGCAAATCCAGAGCTAATTTCAGGCATTTCCCTGAAGAGATCCATGGGGTGTCTCTGTATCCATGTCTCCTCGTGTCACGGAGGGCTGAGAACCAAAACAGAGGGATAAAAGCCAAACACCACTGCACGCGGCTTAAGCAGCCACCCAGCTTTCCATTTCAGCAAGTCGTTTTACAAAAACACAAGCAATTCCTGCGAGCACTTCACCACCTCGGGGCACCCCAGAGGCAGAGCCCTGCCAGTCACGAGTGAAAGGACTCGGCTGGCAGCAGGCAGAGCACAACACCTCTAATCATAACTTAACGCCCCAAGGAGGCCTCTGCTGCAGGCTAGGAGTTAGGGTGGTATCAGAGCAGTACTTTTAACACTACTAACTTTAACTCTACCGATGACTAAGAAAAAAGCAAGAGTGAAAGCTCACAGTTGTCATGTTATTTCATACTGAAAATTGCATAGCAACATCTTGGCTTTAACCTGTGATCTTCTCAAAGCGCAAGCACCTTGCCACCTGGTATTTACGGCAGGCTCCCGCTCAAGTGAAAGGCAGCTGTGCATCCAGCCCAGCTCAAACAAACAGCACAAACAGCACGAAGCCAAAGGGCACTTTCTGCTACATTCGGGTTTCCTGATACACAGGATTTCTCTGGGGCTTGCAGGTTTTGCCTCCATCTGAAAACCAGCTCTGCTGACAGTGGCAGCCCTGGGCCTCTTGTGTGTGTGCAGCAAGCACGGCTTGAGTGGCTGCTGCCTTCTGCCTGTTGCCACTCGTATCCCGAGAAACATGTAGCACTGCATCGTCTGTCTCTTCCAAACACGTCCCACAACTGCATCCACAGAAATACAGAAATTATCGCATGAATAGTGCCAGCTTCTATTCTCTTCCTATCAGTAACAATTCTCCAGGCAAAGGCTTCCGAGTCAAACTTACTTACACTCAAGCACAAATGTGGCTGCCTGGCACTGTTATGTTAGAAAGAGCCTTTTTTATGGCCCATGGAGATTTATACAATTTTATGCTGTTTTTCTTCAACAAGAACAGATGTAACCTCTAAAACTGTTTTGATTAACACTTCTTTTTTTGCAGATCTGTGTGATGTATGAATAGGGCTGACTTGATCAGAGAGCACATTTCAGCCCGCTCCGTGATTAACACAGTGACCAGATTTCATATTTGTTTCACTACATCTAGGCCTGCAAGAAGAATCTTAGGGCACTTTCCAGTAACTTTAGTTTAAAACCATTTAGAAATAAGTGTTGTGCATAAAAGAGATTGTAGAGAAGGGGAGTAGGCTGCTTTATGGAAAAATTCTTGTTCAAAAATCTATTTTAAGCTGAGAAAAGTACACATTTTATCACAATTTCATGGCTCTTCTGAGTTATTGCTATTGCCATTATCCATTTCACTGGCATTACTGGTATAAATGGTGCTTTTTCGTACACTGAGGTATACATCCTGTATACTGCAGGACACCTACCAGCAGTGCAAGGGGGTGAGACAAGGGAAATATAACAGATTTTGAGCTATTCTTTAGGTGCTGGCTGCTAGTTAGTGGAAAGGCTTCCAAGGTCTTTGGAGCAGGTCACTGATATGCACATGTCTTTCCCGTTCCCCTTTTATTTGTAAGAGTCATTTTTAGTTCTAGTAAGTCATTTGTGTGTTTTGCCAGTGCTAGCGTGAAGGCCTAACAACGGGGAGGAGGGCAGAGTGCCTTTATTCAGCAATGTATTTCAACATCTGCTGTGATCAGCCCACATGCTTTTCTGAGGGAAAATGAATATCCAGCCATGGTATATCATGGTATAGACTGCACCAGAGTTAACATTTATCATCATGCAAAGGGGCAAAACACTTGCAACCTGCACTTTTATATCCCAGTGCCAAAAAGAATTGAAAGACCCCTAGAAGTTTAAGGTTACTAATTTAGACTATGCAGTATACGGAGCTTAATTTGATTCACAGCAGGCTGGGGAAAAGCATTGTATTTGGTTTACTTACTGCAGGGAAATGTGCTGTCTTCTGCCATAAAGAGCATTTAAACTGTCCAAATGTGGAGGGGGAAAAAGAAAAAAAAAGGAAAAAAAAAAAAGTTATTCAGTCTCTTCAAAACAAGGAATAAAATGAATTAACTTCCCCAAAACCACAATTGCTAGAATACTTATTAGCTTGTATGGAGTAATTAATTGCTCATGGTTAACACTGAAAAACCATGAAAAATGTGGAAGTTTTGGCTTCTCATATAACTTGTCGCTCTGACCAAAACATAACTGCACCAAGCTGACTCAGTGCCATCACTAAAAAGTGCTGAATTCCACTCTGTGTGAGGGCACGTGGAGCAGCAGAGGAGGGCAAGCGCCTCCACAGTCCAGGCTTGGGCAGACGTACAGGGGCTGGGCTCTCCCAGCGACGCCTCCTCTGCGTGCGGTGCCTCATCTCTCGCCAGGGCAGGTCCAGCAAGGCGAAACAGCATCTTCACTGCGGGAAGGGCAGCATCAGCCGCAGGATGCGCGCCTATAACACCTGCATGTTTCTGTGATCAGGAGCTGTGCTGGAAGCATTCTGGGCTGTGTATCTTGAAATATGCACACTTGTATTTCCTACTGATTCGGGCAACACTAGTAATGCTGGTACAATAGATGGTTTTACTAGAAATGGAACTAAACCACGTTGGAAGTAAAAACACTGTAATGTAGGGTTCCAACACCACCTTTTTGAGTTCTTAAGTAAAGATAATCAATAATTAGTCATTTTGCTTACTTACACACAGCAGGCAGAGTTAGATGTGCAAGCTAACCAGCCAATGATACTTGACTGTAATCCCCAAAGTGTCTTTTACCTTTAGCTCTCCATTTCCCTGCTGGAATTACAAACAAAGCTGCTGGCTATGATTGACAACTTTTGCTAGGAGAAACTAAACTGAGATCACCATTTTTTTTAATATTGGCATTAAAATCCATCTCTGTCATGTTTTTAATATACTAGAAAAATGATCTGTAGCCACATGCTGCGCACCCAGAAGTTATCGCAGCACCTCCTGCCTGGTCTGTCCTGTGTCTCGTGCCAAACAGCTCGACCAGGAGCTCTCTGGAGCAGGTTGTATCTAAGCAGTGCCTTGAGGAAGCAGGCCAGAGCCTGAGACTTCGCCAGTTCAGCTGCGCGCACACGTGGTGCCACCACAGGATGCCTCCAGCGGGGCTACCAGCACCTATGGAGCACCTGTGCATAGATGCACCTACGGTAACAGCAAAGCAACTTCGTACTAACAAAGAATTCATACTTGAAACCCGAACAAGGAAATCCTGGGTCTTTTCTGACACTGAAAGACCAAGTGCACTATTTATTCAGTGACAGTTTTCTAGACAAGGGGACGATAATGTACATTGGTTGTTGCATTCAGCTCACAAGCAACATCTTCAGCAAGATGCATCTGCAGACAAGGTTTTATTGAATTATTTACGCCTAAATCTCAGGTATAAGATGAATTAACTTTATACATGTAAATAATCACAACCAAAATAGCAGGCATGCACATCTTCCCTCTACAAATGCAATTTGTACTTCTCACAGAGGTTGGACTGGCAGCAGTCATTATCTCTAGATGAGTGAGGAACTTCAAAAATGAAAGAACTGAAAAAGCTGCTAGATACTGAGAAATGGTAATGGCAGACACATATTAAGAATACTTGGGGGTCAAAGAAGAATCGCCAAAGTCAGAGGCAACGCTGTTCTGAAAATGTCTGCTGCCTGCCTACCGGCCTGCAGCTTCTGGCCGTGCCCGCAGCAGATGGTGGGAGGAAAGCGAGGAACTCCCAGCTGCACAATTTGCTCTGCTCTGTCCCCTCCCCTCATCCTCCCCTGGCACAAGCCCAGCAGTGGAGCCCACTACTGCAGTAGCAGCTTCGTAAAGTTGATTCAGGCTCCTCAGTTTTATTGCTTGGACTAGGAAGCAGTTAAGCATGAGTAGCACGCCAAGCTGCATCCTGTTGACTTTGTTCTGACAGCGTTTCCTGGGAAAGTCATAGAAGACGTGTAAAACCAAAGAAGATAGAGATAGGGCTGATTTGCAATAATTAAACATTATGTGTTCCATTCTATTGCAGTGAAGCTGCTTAGTGTGTGCATACATGGCATCAATTCCACTGCAGGTCTGACAAGAAGCACAAAGAGCACAACTGCAGGAGTATCAGGCTATCAGCAAATATTCAGGACCATTGACTTTGGAATAACACACATCGATTCTGCTGAGCTACCCAAACGGGTTTCATCAAGGCTCCGAGAGCACAGAGCGGAACAAGATTTCAGTACACCCTAATGGATGGTGCCAAAGGTCCACTGAGCTGGGCGACAAAACACAAGACACACAGAGTTCAGCTAACTACAGTAAGATCACTACAGACTAAGAAGAAGAGGAAAAAACATTAAAGTAACTGAAACAAGCCTTTTTTTTTTTCCTAGCCTATGTTTTCTTACTGCCATCTGTCATATTTTGAACAGAGAAGGCTGTTGTGGCTGCCCTGCACGTGGGAGATCCCAAAGGAAGCATCGCCCGTACCCGGAGGCGCGGGACGTGCCCCAGGTGCTGTGCGTGATGGGTGGGACGGGCTGCAGAGCGGTGTAGGTGCCGGCGGCCGCGCGGGGGACACCCTGCAGCCGCGGGGCAGCCCGGGAGCACCAGAGCCCAAGGCCACAGCGTCTCGCTGGGGACACTTCCTCACGCGCCCCTGCGCTCAGGCCCGCTCTGCTAAGGAAATGCTGCTTAGGGTTTTAGACGTACCAGATGTAGCTCATGTTTTCAGTTGCACAAGGCTGTCATGCTTACAACTTATTAAAAAACAACTGACACGGAGAACTATAGGGAATGCCTTTAATTTTTTTTCCTCACTCTGATTTTGCTTTTTGCAGTTTTGTACCTACAATTTCCTTAACAGAAGTAACTGGCAGCAGGAATCTCTGACCTCCATCATATAACGAGCCCACTCTTAGAGCCCTGATGTTTACAAGAGAATAAGTACGGGCAGGAAAAAATACTTCATTTCTTGTACATTAAATGAGCAACAAGGAAACCTTGTGTGGACGTGGTGGCTAATAATTTTTGAGACAAATCCCCACTTGCAGCTATAGGGCCACGAGTGAGTACGAAACTGTCTCTTAGAGCAAGTTGTCTCGCTTGTCTTCCTGTCAGAAAGTCCTCCCCAGTTTGAGGGATAATCAACAGACTATTCAGTTCTCAAGGGGAGTTTTGTCCTGTCAATCTGTTTCTCCTGATATCTTTCATAATATTTATTTTTTGGAGCTGCATCTCTGTTTCATTTTGGCTGCTTTAGTGATGCCTTCCACTCTCTGGAGCATCACCCTCTGCGTTCGTGGTACCTCGGATAATTTTCTTACTGCTTGCACAGAAGAAAGAAATGTTTTATATTCACACTTCATTTAATTCCAGGTACCGCCAGGCAATATTGCACGAGTGATCTACAATCACTAGGACAACTAAGATAACATTTGAGGAATACCTTGGTAATACAGCCCTTCCATTTCTTGCCTTCAACAGAAGTCCTGAAAAGACCTAATGAATTATAGCAACATTTTTGGCAGCTTTAGCTTTCCATCTGCCAATAAAATATATGCTCAGACTGTTAAGTTACAAGTAAAGCCCATATTATTCTTGGGATTCGATCCCATGTGTCTTGTGGAAATCTTCCCAAACCTTGAAACAGTTGCAGAATAATGATATTAAGACATTAGCTTTGGCTACTTACTGATGTTTACCCCAAAGCTTTCCTGACAACCCTAGCAGGAGCGAGTCTCCTTTTCCCTAGCATACCACAATATATAATATCCTAACATATTTCTTCCCAGAGCTTTTCCCCACTGTACTGCAATTTGCCTTTGCTGTAAAGGCGCTGCTGAGCCCGAGTTCCTCTTGGCTTGGCTTCAGCTGCCTTTAAGATTACTCTCACGTGGCCTGGTTTAATTATTTTCTGATTTTCATTTTATGTCTTTGAACCAGCAGCTCAGCTTATCTAATTTTTGCTAGCTTTCCTACCTGAAAATCAGATAAAAGAGCTGAAGATTTTTAAAACTATATATGGAATTATACAATTTTGCAATTTAAAAAGGCAGTCCTTCAATGAAGCAAATAAAAAGAAATCCCCTAGCCAGTAACTGTTCTTTCACATATTCTATTTAATCTTGAAATGCACATTAAAAAAAAAAAACACATATGGATTTTGTAGCTTTCCAGATTTTTATAGTCATTTTTCCCATATCTCATCTGACATAATATCATGTTACTTTGCTTACTAACTGGCCTTATGCAGCTTTCCTGTTAAGCTGTTTTCTTGAATCTCCTTATATTTTGTTTTGCCTGGTCCTTCCTGAAAGACCTGAAAGAAGTCTTCTTTCTTTCCCGAAAGAAGATTGTTTAATTTTAAGAAACGGAATATTAGGTAGTAATATTGTCCAGGAGATAGCACTTGGCTAGGAGTCAAGTGTTTTACTCCTAATACCAATAATGCTTTATAATGGATAGGACCTTGGGCTTTTTATTTTCTTTTATCTTTGGGTTATAACATTTTGAGGGAAGATTATGCACATTATTGTATAAAGTGGCTCTGATCTTTGGCAAGCCTATAAGAGCAACACTAATACAACCTATTCAAAATAATTATGGAAAAGATTAAGACATGTTCTAGGAGTTTGTGACTTTTAAAGTACATAATACAAATCACATCCTTTTCTTACAGAAAACAAGCAAGTCAGGGTAAAGGAAATCATCCCACCTCCTGAGAGGTGGGATTAAGAGGTACAGGAAAGCATCTCTGATCCTTAAACTCCAGTAAAATAAGCAATTACACAGATTTCCTCATTTCTAGGAAAAAAAAAGTTATATTTTTTCTTGTCTCCAATCTTGCAAACACTGATCCAAGTTTTAGAACAAAAGTTTTTGTGAGTAGCATCTAGCCATTTATCTATTCACATTACATTAACATAGAGCTATCCAAAAATCTCTCCCCCAAAGCTAACACCACCCACTCATCTTGCCAGAATCCACATGAAATTGTCAACGGTGTCACTCCCACGATGCCAGACCCCACCTTTGCTTTAGGGCCATGGTCATTCTGTGACTTGTCCCAGTGAAAAGAGTCTCAGCCATGATGAAAACAGCTATCATATTACTGGAATGGAGCATAACATCTAAGCATGCAGCTGAACCGAATCCAAAGGAGCATCCATCACACAAAACAAATAAAAATACGTTCAAATGGCACCACATGTAGGGCTACAAACAAAGCTATAACTTGGGGTAGCAGCAGGTAGGAAAACAGAGGCAGCAGCAGGGAGCTGAGGGAACCTTCTGGATGTACCATGAAAAATCACCTGTCTATGAAAATTACAGCAAAACAGCATGCTACTGAATTTCAGCGAGATTTTTATGCAGATGGGGATTTGTTTTTTCTGCACCTGCTGTCAGTAAGCATTAGACCATAACCATCAGAAAACATTGATTAAGCATATTGCCCAAATGAAACATTAGGCAACGGAAGGAAGGAAGCACCTCAGAAACTCGAGATCATCCAAGACAAATGGCTCAGCCTGCAGCAAATTAAGGTGGGACAGAACCATTGCTACTCATGAGATAATGGATGTCAAACTCAATTTTACTGAAAGTTTTGTAGATTTTTTCACAAAATGGAAACCAACCTTTCCATTCACTTCCAGTACCTTCAGCCCTGACAAACTGTGGGCATCAGTCTGATGGTCAGCTGTACCATAGGATGCTTCTTATACTTCAGCTCCCTGGGGAAAGTGTGCAAAAACCCACTTCACTAGTGGCAGTGGCTGGAAGACCAGCAGTAGGCTTCTTTGGCCCTGAAATCAACAGGGTCAACTGGGTCTCCTCCACTCATTTCAAAGCTGTTCTCTGCTTGGACGTATTTTGTGATAGTACAACTGTCACAGGAGCCCGGCTGCTCCCGCTGCTCTTGTCTCGTATTTGGACACAAACAGCCAGAACTGCTCGGCAGTATTTAAAAGAATGTGATAGAAAGGCATGAAAATCCCAAGTAGCCATATGGGCATTTTCTCCTGGTGGAACAGACTCACCCAGATGCAGATCCCTGGTATTCATTGCTCATTTTCTCTCCAAGTCAGTATTGTAAATGGTTTACAAGTAATTGCAAGGTATGTGGGTTGTTTTGGGAATGATTTAATCCCTGTTCCAGCTGCTATATTCAATACCATAAAGCACTATAGGTAAAGGTTACCTATAACACATTGAAAGGCTTGTTTTTGAATCTGAATTCTTAATAACATATTGCAGACGGTTATACTATGCAGATGTGTTTAGTTACATATAAGCTTCAGCAAACAGTATAAATGTTAGCATATAAATAAAGTCTGTGACATGGGGTCTAAGTGCTGAATGTGTGACTCCAGAGAAGCCTGCAGTTAATGATGTTCACAGGGATCAGACCTGTGCTGTCCCAAGGATGGGTATCCTCGCTGTTGTGAAGAAATATTTATGAGAGGTGATGCCTGTATCACCTGTGTGCCAGAGTCAGGCAGCTTAGCTGCACACAGACAGTTCACAGTACTGTACTACACCCTACTAACCTCCCAGAACACCTCAGATGCTTCACCAACCTGGAAAGGCAACCAAGCATCTACTGCCATTTGTGCCTGGCTTACAAGTGCTTACCAACCCCTCCTCAGGCTGAGCTTACTTCATAAATCATTCCAAAATAGTCTTCTGCCATCTAAGCTCATCCCTAATGAAACAGTAATAATGCTAGAAAGGAAATAATTCTGTAAGCTCCTTATGATAGAGTCCTCCTTCCCCATGCATAAGGACTCGAGAATATTTAACTTTAAAGAAGGTCAAGGAGAAAGTCATGGGAAGGAAAACTGCAAATGCAGACAATTTGAAATAAAATGGGAATTTAGAAAAAGAGGTTATATTTTGACTTCCGAACTTTACTACATACCGTTGTATTGTGTAACTTGTAAATCACAACATCTACGATCTCCTGTAAAGCTGACTAATGTACTGTGGCTTTTTGTAAAGTGAAAGATAGCCTCTAGCTGAGTATTTCAATTTGCAATGTCTATACCAGTCCTTTCATACCACATACTGAACATGAAGCTCACATATCACCAAAGTTTCAGTTCTTTCTTCTCATATTCAGAAACATCTTATACATCAAAACACTTTGCTATCCAGCTTTGTTTGCAGAAAGCAAGAAGAGAAGTAATATTTAGCATAGTAATTATCCTTTTAGTCAGGCAATTTTTCTCTTGAAAATACCATCTCAAGGCTCTTCTGCACAGCAGTTATTAGAGTATGTCACAATAGAGCACCTGGCCTTACTTATTCAGGCTAAATTCCATTTGATGTAAGTTTTCCTTAGATGAAAGTTAATTTTGCACATTGATGCACTGAAATTGATTTTAATTCACCCAACTCATAACTGAGAATATATTTTGCTTTGCTTTCTTTTTCAAACACAAAGGTTGTGATAAGCAGTGACTGGACACCATTAATGAGAACACAGTACCTCTGTGTTCAAATGAGAGGCATTCAATTCATGTCAGTGCTTTTAATAAGATTGGGTGGTCTAACGCTGAAGAACTTGACCATCAATTATTTTAAAGTTTTTCTTTTTCTTTTTTTTTTTTTTGGTTCTGCTTTTCTGTAAGCATGAAGTACTATGTACCTATATAGTTCCAAAACAAGAATAAAAGAAATATTGGAGTGCCAGTACACAGGAACAAGGAAATATTTTCCAGCCAATGGTAGCTCTTTAAAAAGTGTGTTTTGAAGAAAAAAAAAAGATGAGGCATTTTTAAGAACTATTGATCTCCTCCTTAAATAGCCAGAGGGAAGTTTGGATTTATACATTACAGTACCAGCTATTCCGAGGGCAGAAATTCAGTACTCAGAAAGCACCAGCAGCCCGCAGGGGACATTGCTAGTGTTGGCGGTAGTTAAAAACTCATCAGAGCCTCACACAGCTCAAGATAGTTATCAATTCTCATAGCAAGAGACTTTCTAAATAAAGGCAAGACCAACGTACTAAGCGCTGCTGTGCATATTGCTTTAAAGGATAAACTTTGTGGCAGGGCTGTAATCTCCATGTTTTACAGAGCGCTGAGGATGCCCCTGGGGCTCAGCGAGGAAGAAGAGGAATATACGGGGCCCTCAGCTCCAGCTAGATCACCAAGAGTAGGTGGTGCTCTCAGCACAGACATGATTCTGTGACATTCCAAGCAATTCACAGCCAGCACCTTCTGATAGGAATCTCGTCTTCATAATTGTCTACAGAGCAAACCTGTCAGGTTCTTTCAAACAGAAAGGGAGATGGCTTTTAGAGCACAATTCTCTCCCCGACAGTCCTATATTTCATGCTTTTGCAATACAGTTCCACAGGATCTTCACTGTCTTGCTAAATGATCTGTGACCCAGGAACAGGAGGAAAGCTACTCACCTTGACCAAGAGAAGAAAGAAACTGGGAAGTCTGTATAAAGCCCTTGCGATACCCAGGTTTTCTAGAACTGTGTAAATGTGATAGAGGAGAAGGAAACCTGGAAAAGCACTTCTGAGACCATTCAGATTGTAAACAGAGATTCTTTAACCATGCACAAAAATCACCATTGAAATAAAGATTGAGGTCAATGAAGCTACCCTGCCTTTGGTGTTTTCCTTGCATTGGATTTGTCACATTTTATTACTATAAAACATGAAGAATAGGATTATTGACTGAAAAATGCATCAGAAGTGGACACAGAGAAACCTTGAGGGAATAGGGAGGAAGGAAAAGAGAAATCAAAGCTGCTTACAAACACTTGCACTTTTAAATCCAGCTATGAAAAGCAGGGGAGGGAAAGGAGGTTTAGGCCTCAGAGATATAAATCCAAGTGATAAAAGGAAGAAAGGTTTAATGAGAACAGAAGAGAGGGAGCAAACAAATCTCAGCAGCCCTAACGGGAGCTACTGTTAACAGGGGCAGAGGAGACGTGTACACAGAAGCTATTTAGGGGAGGTCACCCATAACAGCTGGGGACTAAGTTGTCAGTTTCCTAAGCTAAGTCATTGGTGCAGCTAGGAAGGATCTTGGTCATTAATCTGGTCATTAAATCTGATCTATACCCTTTTATTTTTTTTAAAAAAAAGCTTTACTTTTGTAATTGTTTTTGCAGAATCAGGTAACAGCAGTTGAGACCAAATAATACAGATGCCAGCACCTGGAAGCTTTTGAGGTATCTGGCACTGCAATGGGTCATATCATATTGCCAGTATCCCTCAGAGGAGCTACACACGGCTGCAAGGGTGCTCCTGCCTACTTCAGAAATGCTGCCTGCTTAGTCTGTAGGATGATCCCCAGAATTGGATGATGTCTCTATAGCCAGCCATGGCAGGGATGACATCTTCCTACTGTTACATAAAACACCCCTGCTTCACTTCCTGGTCCCGGCTGTGGCACTGGGACATGGAAACGAAAAATCCTTGTGCTCGACATCTCCACTGACCTTCCAGAACCGCAAGCCTTACCTTTGCATGGGAACCCACTGCTGTTTGCTCCACATGCTGAGGACATGCTCTTTTCTCTTCACTGGTCCTGACAATTCCTGAAGGGCAGAAGGAAAAGGACTGTGACTGCTGTCAGATGGAACCACCATGATATACATAACATGCTGTTAGTGTGGAGTCCTTTCCCTCAGCAGCAGTTCTGGTGTCAGGTATCAGGCACAACTGCAGCGTCTATCTCTTGGGCTACCCAACCTGGTACATTTTGCACAGATAACTCTAAACGCTGGTCTCCTGGGCTGGTCAAATTCTGCGTGTCTCACTAGTAGCAAAAATGGAGTGACATAGTTGTCCAAGAGGTTCACTGTATTGCATGCTCTTTGACTAAGGACAGGTAGACCCTTTATGTTAGTATCTCCTGCAAAGTCAGATGCTGTGATACTGATGTGGATGTGACCTGTTTGCCAGCAGAGCTTGGGACTGAGGGGCAGGAAGGCAGGTGAGATGCTGGCAAGCTGCACTGTGCTGCTGCCCAAGAGCAGCCGGAGGGACCTCAGCCTGCGCCGCTCAGCAGCCCTGCGCACCAGACACACACGGGAACAGGGCAGAGGCCCAGGAGAGGGCCCAGCAGAGCTCAGCTTTGCTACGGCCTGGAGGTGACAGGCACGCTCAGGGACTGCAGATGGACATCACAAATAGGCAAAGGTTATGATGAAAAACTTCACTCCCTTAAACATAGCCCTTCCCTCCTGCCCTTTGAATCTCTTTGAGGTCTCGACTGCAGGGAGAGCAGCAGGACACACACAAGGAGGACTGGCCATGGCCCCTTCCACCACGGCAGCAAAAGCAGCGCATTTGGAAGCCGAGAGCTTGGAGGTTTCTCACACAAACACATGCCAGAGCTTTTCTGGGCCCCGAGACTACTCCTGAGCTGCGAAGACAACAGGCCAGGGCAAGCAGCAACTGTGCAAAATCATTGGTACTGAGGAGAGGCAAAAGGGTTTGACACGGAAGTCTCCCTGGTCATTCATTTCAAAGCACTGTATTTCCTGCCTTTCACGTTGATAGCCCAGTGCTCACGCATTTATGCATTCACGCTGTTAGGAGGAGATTTTTGTTGCAGTGGACCTACCAGTTTGGATGCCTTTTGCTCCTTTCCCATAGCCAAGCATTTCTAGACCCTCACACCCACCCCACATCAAAAACCCCACGCAGACAGAGAAGCTCATATAACAACACCTCCCAAATTGCCCCCGACCGCTCCTCGGCACTCCAGCCCCTCAGGCACCGGTGGGGACAGCCCCCAGCAGCTCACACCGCCCCTGCACACAGGCTGCAGGTGAGGAGCCCTGCGGGACGGCCCCAAAGGGCCCCCAGGTTGTCCCTCCGACAGCTCCTCTCCTAAGGGCAGGTACTGAGCACAGGCATCTTTTGAACTATAGGAGCATGGGGACAAAACAATGTCAGGTCTGTACAGCTGCATTTTATACCCACCTTGTATAGGAGATCGCAGAAAGGGCAGGTTAATTAATCCAGTTCTCAGCAATTTTAATCAGGTGAAATTACACAAGCATAAACATGAATCAGTACCATATGCTGATAATTTTTCTTATTTCATTGGGAGCCAGATGTTTCTGTCCTCTGCATTACATCTATTATAAATCATTTCAGCAGTTGTTTTCAGATAAATAAGAACATCCACTTTGGGGAGGCTATAGGAGAGCTTTAGTTATAAGCTTAGTTTATTTTTCCATCTTAGTGAATATTTAAAACAACTGACTGACCATGTTCAGTGATCTCAGACTGGAAACAACAATAAAAATGTAATAGGCCTCTCATTTTGGCAGTCTGTCTACTATGATTTTTACTGAAGATGGGACTGAAAGACAGGCAAGACTGCAAACAAAGCTACTGGTCAAAGTCATCTAAATAATGTACAAACATCATTTTAATGTAACTGACTTGAAGCTGAATGCACAAGTGTAAATGCTTCCGGTCTGCACGAGGAGCTATTACTACAAGCCACGTTTAACATGTACACAGCTGCCGGCACTGCCGTACCCGTCCTCATGCCTCAGCCGGCAAACATACATAATCTCCTTGCAGACCAAGTTCTGGCGAACTCAGAGAGCTGCATTCAACCACCAGCACTAGCTAAGAACTTCCCTCAGTCAGAGCAGATCCATAGTTTTCTCTAAAAAAGTAGAAGTTCAACTAGATGTTCAGTTCTGAGTTGTAAAGCACTGGCAAAAGGAATTATTAACAGTCTAGAAGTGACTGAGAACCAGTTTTGACTTGCAGAGATGACAGGATGACACCTTTGCCTTGCTAAGGTGGAATCCAGCACTTCTAGCTTCACTGCAGGCAAAAACCCCTAAGAGCATCTGAACACGGCCCAAGAGGCCTCCCCTCGCTTGGGGCTTGGCTTTGCAGACCACCTCTGCTCTCTGCTTAGTCCCTCGGTTTGGTTGCCGTTGTGCTTCGTGCTCTGTTTCCAGGCTCTTGCTGAGCTCCCATGGGTTTCTGCAGTGCTAAATTTTGCCGCGTTTGCTGGCTGGCTGTTTGCACCTCGCCGCGCTGCAGCAGCTCCCTGTCCACCTCAGCCTTCCTCAGGCAGCAGCCCCTCTCTCCCATCAGTCATTCACTGTGGTTACACAAATAACCATATGTTCTTGAAGGGCTAACACCAAACTTGGGCACTGTCTCCCTTAGGTCCTGACTAATCAAAGCCCTTGAATATGCACAAACCACTTAGTGCAGACTAGCACTCAGCCAAGTTTAAGCAGTGGAGACCTGGCTATTCACAGCTAATTACCAGGACAGGATTTAAAGTGTGCGATGTAAATTGAGTGAACAAAAACCCATCTGGAGTTCATTGTTCACTGGTCTGGATAAATGCAGCATTAAAAATCAAATAAATCTCCAAGCACTATAAATCAGAAGTGCTATTCCTAGTGTGACAGTTAAAGGACTCTAGAACTCCTGCTGCTGTTTTTGTAAAATATATTTAGTGGAAGCAAATTTCAAGATGACTGCAAATGTATTTTTATGGTTTCACACTTTTATTCCTTGAAGACATCTCCTCCTTTCCTTTTCCCAGCTTCTCTCACTATGCAGGGCAATTAATACCGCAGGAATCGATCTTTTCATGCAAAGCTACCGCAAACATTGCAACTAACCACCAACCAAAAGACCTTAAATTCAAAGTATATAACCAGTATTTGTTAAAGAGAATTCAGTATCTATTTTTACTCAGTGGATATGGAAAGGAGGCACACTTATAAAACAAGACAGGAAAGGAAGGAAATTATAATTCACATGGTTTGAAGTGTAAATATTGACAGCAAAGTACTTTGTATTGGAAAACTCCGCTACTCTTGCCAAGCAAAACAAATGAAGCACTGGGCAGGGACACCTGTCGAATGCGGAGGCAGAAGCAGAGCGCACAGTCTGAGCGAGTTCAGGGACACAGTAGCCTTGCAGCGGGGGTAATGCTTGCTTTTCTTAATTTTCTACCAGAGACTTTAATCAAATCTGACATTACATTGCATTCAAAACCCGAATCTGACTGAGATTTTTATTAGGTCTTTTCATCTTGATTTCAAAGAGTGCTTAGTGATGTATCTGTCACATATATGAACTAAATTACATGTTCTGCACAACACATTTACCACCAAAATAAGCATTTTTTAAGCCTAGCCAGTCATCCTCAAAACAGAAGGGTATATTTTCAGGAACTTTTTGATGCAACTAATAAAAAAACAAGTGAATAATTTTAATGCACAAGTTCTCTAACAGAAGGCTGAGGAAATTCCAGAATTATGGCTCTTTGTACCAAATTATTTGTCTCCCAAGGGGTATGTGGTTTTTAATTAACCAGTCATGCTCTGTGCTCTCCACTGGCAATCTTCATTCTAGCATTTCCTCTCTTGTGAGTGTGTGATTCGTCAACCTCCATAATAATCTCCTAATGTATTTGCAATGTAAATATATAATATACACAAATAGCGTGCACAATGAACACACACAAACAGAAAAAAACAGATTAAAATAAAAAAGAATAGAATATTCTCAGAATCACCAGGTGTTGGCCACTTGTGCTTCCGTTCCAGGAGCTGAAAGCCTCAAAGGGTTTACAAAACTGCCTTGCCCCTTCTTGCTGCCGTCCTTAGTCCAGTAACCCCAGCTGTACTATTACCTGGGCTAGGGCATGTACAATGTGCTTGTATGTAAACAACTGAATAAACAAAGCAAAGTTTTTGGTTCTCCACTCTTTCCATTAAAAAATTCGGTTGGCTTCATTGCTTAGATTTATTTTTCTTAACCTACTCACCTAGAATAACGTCTTGGACCTCTTCCAAGCTGTGGTGCCAGAAAAGATACCTAAATGCAAACTTGGATATGTAAATATGCAGTTGCTTGCTCTAAATTTGCAACATGTCTTCAATTCCAAAAGAAAAACTAAAATATTTAGGTTATATTCTACTGAAAACACCATTTAAAAATGCAAAATTTCATATAAATTAACAAAATGTCTCAGTGACACCAGTCATATTATTAACCTTTGCACTTGTACACATGCCAAATGCCAGATCCTGAAGATGTTTAACTTAACAGTAGTAGTCATATTGGATAGTCGAATAGGTTCCTCGAATGAAGTTATTCACCTTTCAGGATCACTCCTAGCATATCCTATTTCTTCTTCCCTTACAATATTATTGTTGAAAACCATGGAGTTACATTCCATCATTTACAACATTTTCACTTCTATTTCCCTTGTCTCCATATACCTTGAGCGGTTTTCAATCAGAAGACTTCTTTACCTTCCTCATTGCCGCAACACAGGAAAATAAATATGTTCTGTGCTGAAATTAATCAATTTCCGTGACCTTTCAACAGCAGAGCTCTAGCCCCTTCTTTCACTGCTTCATCAATCACAAATAACTCATGATGGCTGGTGATCACCAGGGGCCTGACATGGCAGTATGTCAATATGTGTGACTGAAGTAATGTCCCTGCCTGGTAAATTATCAGCAGAGAAGATCATTGACTGAGTAGCAAATCCCCAGAAGTTTGGAGCTGTTAGGGCCCACTACTTTGGAAGCTCACTGGTCACAGCAGAGAAGTGCAGCTGAAGTAAGGGGACCATTTGTGCCGGAGCGCCCACATCCAGCCCTGCATCACGCTACCAGTACGTGCAGAGCTTGCAGAGTTAAACAGTATGTGCCTGGGCAGCCAGCCCCTAAGAGACATTTTGCTAATGCACTTCGCCAGGGAACCTGAGGCCCTATGACATGTCACATTTTTAAATCCATGACCTAGGGAAAAAAAAACAAACTCATTCACAGATAACATTTCCCATGATCACAAAGACTGATGGATGGGCAAATAAGAACAGAGCCCTAGCCCCATGTAATTTTAATGCTTGGAAGCCAGGTACAGGCAATGTGCGTTTAATAAGGCTTAAAGTAAGCTCAGACCACGTCCAGAGTGATGATTGATGACTGGTTTCCTCTGTGCCCATTACTACCCTCAAGTGCATCACATTTAGGTTTCAACAAAACCCAGTATTGAGCCACATGCACTCACACAATTATGTCAAACTGATGGACAGAACACAGGTTTTCCGTGTGGTAGAGCGAGTGAAAAAGCCCTGAGCAGAACCACGATACAGGGCTACTGAGCGAGGCAGAGCTCAAGCAGGACCACCAGCCCACGCTGGGAGGCAGCTGGGCCAGCCTGGCCATGCAGGATGTGCCCCTTCCTCAGGGCACAAGCTGAGGATATATGGGGCCTCTCTGGTGTTAGGTGCCTCACCCTTTTGATGCTGGAGGGGCACAAAACAAGTCAGCAGGTGGCCAGGTAAGCGTTATTTGCCACACCAGCAGCAGAGAATGATTTAGGCTGAGCAGCTTCAAATGTCCTGCCCCTATGGGAGCTTTATTTTATGCCTTGCAGCAATGACAAGGCTTTGATATTCACTGACAGCGCAATTGGAGTTTCGCTGCAATATCAAGTATTACCTCTGTGTTTTATATTTCAGATTACATATGGGTAAACCAGGACCCAGAAAGCCTAATCAAAGGTTGAGAATCAGGTTCAGGATGTTTAGTGTGAATTCCCTGGTTGCTGTTAGATTTAGTAAACTTGATCTTCTAATTCTTGTATCTTCAGTTACTTCACTTACTGAAAACAGTAGCATTTTTCATGTCTCTCCACAGAAATACATATTTTACATCCAAAAAATGTCCAGAGGCACACGACTATGGGGAACCTCAGGATATCCTTAAGTCCATTATTCCTTTGCCCAGAAAGAACAATTATGCCAATGTCATTTCTGACAGATATTTTACTAGTTGGTTTTTAAAGACTTTGGAAGATTCCACCAATTCTCTAGGCAATTTATTCCAATGCTTGACTCTCCTTCCAATTAAACTGCAGTTTATACACATTATTTCCAAGCAGAAAACATGAAGAATGGATTATTCTCTCCCTTTGCAGTCACCCTTTTTATACTTGAACATCATTTTGTTCCTACAGTTTTCTCCTGTCTAGGTTAAATAACCCATTTTTTCAGTCATTTTTCATAGGTCACATTTTTAGACAGCTGAACATTCTCATTTTTCTCTGCTGTATTCTCTCCATGAATGTCCATGCATAATTGGCAAATTATTCAGAGAGAAGCCTTTAAATGCTGAATCAATAGAAAGGATTTGCTCATGTCTTGCAGGCTCTACCTGAGGTTGCACATTCCATTTGAACCCAAAGAGCTTTTTTTTTCCCCCATTAATATAATATAGATGAATCACATTGAATTTGTCCACCATAAACCAGTTTTAATCTCATGTCCTTTCCTGCAGCACTCTTCTTTAAATAAGTTTTACCTATCCTGTTTATGAAACAGGCACCTCCTGTCTCAAGAGTGTGTCCTCATTAAATAGCATCTGATTATCTTCAGATTGTACCTCCAGTTTGTCAAGATCACTTTAAATTTTGATATCGCTCTCAGTATTAATTCCCAGCTTGGCTCCATTTGCAAATTTAATAACCACATTCTGTACTCCATCATCCCAGTTATTAATGAAACTATTGAAAAGCATTAGAAATACATACTACTCTACATGTCCTATTTTGACAGTGACCCATTGATAAATACTCTCTCAATATTCTGTCAGTTTTAGATGTAGATTCATGTAGGTCATGCATCTTTAGCTAATATATAAGGTTGTCATGGGACGACACCAATAATTTTACTAAAATCAGGGTACGATACCTTTCTTTGTCCTTGGCCTACAAACTCTGTGCTCCTGTCATTGAAGGAAAAAAAAACTAATAGCTATATAAAAAAATAACATACAATT
>JAWLRI010000198.1:914193-930372 GCA_034781795.1 Crypturellus tataupa | reverse complement strand
GCCCACAGCAGTGGTGGCATCTTAGATGAAGCAGCAGCTAGAGACCCGCTGATATAACATCCTGGAAAGATTACTCATCTGCCTCCAGACTCAGAGGTAATTATCTCCCCAAAAATCTCACTGGACGTGAGACAGAAGAATCATTACTTAAAAGACATAAGACACAATGCCAGAACACTTGAGGACCAACAGTTTTTAGAATACACTTTCAAGGTACAGAAGCAGATAGTACAGGCTCCTGTAGCACAGAGCTCAGTGAAGAGTATAAAACACGCTTGTGGAACAAGAGAAGCACCTGGGTGACTGGTAGTATATCTGTCTTTAAAAGTAAGCATGGCGAAAGCTCTCTTGAGCATGTGGGTGCTGCTACTAAGTCCTCCCCAGCCAACTTGTGTCAGCGCTGTTCCTGCTGGCCTGGTAAGGTATGTGCTTCAACTCCTTCACACATCTTGTGCCTCTTGTAATTTCCTCTCTGTCTCTCTTTCCCTAATGTTCTCAAGACTCTACTTTTATCTTTCTTTAATGCAAAGCAGGCCATTGCATTGGAAAGCCTTGTAGGTTACCCACACAAATTGTGCGACTAACTGCAGGTGTAACACGTACCAGTAAAGGCTGCCAGTAGCAAATCACAGTTCTAGAGAATTAAAACGGCCTGCGAGACTCTGCCAAACTGCCTAAGGAGCCTCTCAGCCTGTTGCTGTGCACAACCCAAAGGGCTATTTTGTGAGGAGGTAATGTCTATCCTGCTTCTACCCCGGAGAAAGCTCATGCGATGTACTCTTCATTTGCTCTGTTCGGGTAATTTTACAGGCTGACATCCCAGGATCGGGAGGATTTGAAGCCTTGAAGACTTCGCTGCCCTAACGAGTATGCGCAGAAGCTCTGAGGCACAATCCCACTGCAGCACAGCCGCACTTTGTGCAGAAATCTGCCCCCTTCGCTGATTCCAACAGAAAGGAGGGGAAGGCTGGAGCCGGTGATGGCTATTTCTCCCTTAGCAGAAGAGGGTCAGCTAGCCAACTGCCAGGCGAGTGATCTCTTTTAAAGAGAGCACCGTGTGCATCAGCCATGAAGAAAGTCCCATTGTCCTTATCTGGCCATGGAAAACAGCTGGAGCAAGTTGCAAGAACCTACAATGCAGCTGCTTGGAAAGGAGGGGTGAAACTGCAGGCAGAGGGTCTGCAAAAGCATCGCATCTTCCACATGAGACTTGCGACTATGAGCAGAGCAGCACGGAGCAGCACCAGCCGCGTGCCGGAAGGCGCCCGTGGAGGGGGCACAAGCAGGAGGCAGGAGCAGAAGCTGTCACTGCCTTGTTATTGTCTTGGTCAAATGCTGAGAAAGCAAGAGGCTGCTGTGGGAGTAACATTTACAATGGCAGGCTGCTTTCTAAACAAACCCAGGAGAGATACAGGGATTCCTTTGTTAGAAAGAAACAAAACCAAAACTACCTCTTCACAAAATATAACCTTGAAATATGTATACTTGCTTGTTTCAATGAGGTTGTTTTTTCCAGTGGTGTGAGTTATTCTATTGCCCTGATATGCCATTTTCTACTTGAATCCATTTTCAAAGTTAGCTTAAATTATAAGCTCCAGGATAAGTGCTAGAATACATGTTTTGGTTTTTTTAGCAAATGAAAACTAAAACCATACAAATTCTTCAACAACAAAACAGCAAACAGGACCATCTACAGAAAAATCCTAGCACCTGGCAGCTCTCAACAACTCATAACTTAAAGTGTGATTCTAAGTGGGAAATTCCCCATGGTTCTCAGAAAAAAAGGATATATAATGAATTCAACATATTATTTATGTAAAAAAAAATCTATCCTATTGAATATTCTGCTCTTGGAAGACAACTTTCATAATCAGATTGCCAATAACCCCTCTTTACTTCATTAATAACCAGCAGAGCATCACAATCATTCCCTTCAATTTATTCATGACAACGGTGCAGAATGAGAGGTCCACTAAGGAGCAGTCTGTGCTCCATGGGATCGCTTAGGGAAATCCTTTCAAGGGAAAGAAAGAAAGAGGGATTATGCCATGTGCACACAAATTAGAGATAAGACAAATACTATTTGCACTTGAGAATTCGCTCAAAAGAACGATCATTGCTTGAAAGTTAAAGAAAGGCTGATATTAAAAAACAGACAGGCTTGGGGTGTCTTTGAGTGTCACTAGACTATCAGGAGTGCTGAGGAGTCGTTCACACGTAATCCTGCTCACCTGGAGTCCAAAACGAGATAAAACCCCTTTGGATGAGAGCAGACGGCATGCCAGTACCCTGACACACACTCACACCCGGACCTTACTCTTCAGGAGGACAGCTATTAGCCTCCTTACACAGAGGAAATACAAGGGAGCTACTGTCTCCTTTGAGATTCCAGCCAGCAGAGATGCCTCTGCGCTGCTTAATGGATGCGTTCAGCAGAAGTAGTCCAGAATTGCTAGAGCAGTTTTAGCTGCCATCACAGAACTCTCCTGCCTCATCATTAACCTATTTCTCTGCAGCCAAAGGTGGGACTGCAGCTGCTTTTGGACCAAGAACAGCTGAGCTGTGGTTGCAAGGAGCTCAGCTTTGGTGCCATCTGGATAGTTAGCAAAATCCCTACGCAAGTTTTACTGCCAAGGCAACCTCAGCTTGCGCTTACAGTAAATAATTACTTACAGAAGCTCCTTTTAATAATTCAGTTACCTATAATGAACTTTAAATGCTGAACTAATTCCACACCTCTCCTGCAAAGAAGCACTTGAACATGCAGTTAAATTCTTCTGACTTCAGAAAGACCTGGGCACAGAGCTGGGTGCCTCCCTCCCATGCAGGGTAGTGTGAAGCCCACAGAGCGTGAGCTCGGAGCAGGACGAAGCATCCAGGGACAGAGCAGAGAGCCAGCGCAGCTGGCAAAGCTTGTTCCCCTGAGGAAACCTCACCCATGAGTTACTGCCACGAGGCTGGGGCTGCTGAGCTGCAGCTCCAGCAGGGCCTGGGAGGATTAAATCTCTTCTAAGATGGCAAGTGCAGTATCAATTTCAACACTCATGTTTCTTTAGATGGGCAGTATAGAGGAAGGACTTTCAATCTTTAGTATTTCTGATGCACTTGTTTGCTTGTTTAACTTATTTAATTAAAATTCACATGGGGTTAGGTGCACTGAAAACTGTTAATTTTTTTGATAGGTAGCAAATAAGGTAGCAAATAAGAATTAGTGCCTGATGCCTTCCCATTACATGCTTTATGATGTTCTACTAATATGTATCTCTGTACTAATGTTGCAGTAGTTTTTTATTACAGATTGCCTTGCTTTGTTGCCAAGAATCATGTGAAAGGTACATGAATCAGCCATAGCAGATCAAAGATACATTTTAAATTTCCAAAGCAAGTATAGTATTTTATCAGGATAATCTATTGTACAGAAGTCTTTTGGAAAAACATGCAGGGGAGGAGGTTTCCAAGGAAATGCATCCAGTGAGGTCTAATTCCTCCCCTCTATCTATGTAGATGGCATTGCAACGCTTCCCAAAGCTCCAGCTGGAGTCTCATGAAGGAAACGGACACCCCAAGTGTGCACATTGCCCACAGCAACGGAGGCACCATGAGGATCTGGAGCAGCTTGCCAAAGCCTTCATCTGCTTAAGCCAATTTGAATTAATAGATCTGACTTTTAACAACACTCCTCTGACTGGATGAAAGTTGGGCAAAAAGCTGGAACCCAATGGATTAAGACATTTCCTTTTTTTCAATAAAAAACCCTGCTCCGTAGCACAAGCTATGCATTAGCCCAAACATCACTCAGATAACTGCACCGGGAACACAGGGCACTTCCTTATCCCCTGTCCCTTGCTACTATTTCTGAGCAAGATGTTGATTTAATAGTCCATGAAGGCAAGACTAATATTCAGTAACTGTGATGCAAATAAGATGCATCTTTCTGGATGTTTAATGACGGCAGAATACCTCTTGTTTTATTCAAGCGATTGTCAATACCCTGGCTGCGTTACAGAGTAGAATTTTAAACCCATTTGCTTGTGTCAGCTGGATGAGCTCTCAGAAATATGGGAAGTTGGTCCATTCAAATCATTCTGTCAGCGTACTCCTCTGACAGTGTTTTGCAGTGTATTGATTTTATACAATAATATTTATATGCATTGAGAAAAAAACTGCCTATAGAAGTAACAGATTAAAGCTCCTTTACTTATTTTTAACACCTTCTTTTCATCCATATTTCCTAAGGTCTTGATGCTCTCTGGCATGTAAATATGCAACGCAACGCAAAAGAGATTCATCATATTCAGAGCAGTAACCCACATGCAGCAAGATAAAGAAAATGGAAACATCATTACTACAGATTCCAAGTGTTTGCTCTGTTGGTACGAGCGAAACGGTCACGGCACACCGGACACTCAGACTCAGCCCTCCCTCAGGATTGCGGCCGGCTGAGCTGCGCTGCGGCCAGGGAACTACCGTTCTCCTCAGGAAACCAGGGCACCGCGCAGCGCCCACTTCGCTCAGCCCAAGCCGTGTGCATCCCCATGTGCTTAGCTGTTTCTCAGCACAGCCTGCCGGTAAATATGGTGAAGGAGAGACTTCCTGAGCTCTGTCAGCACCTCATCCAAACGTCTAGAATTGACTAGTGAAATGATTATGTTTTGTAACTAATGTCCTCTCATTTACACTTTAATCTGTATTACCTCTCTTTGCAAACTGCTAAATGCAATACAAAATGAACTGTGAGAACTGGGGGATTTCCACAGTTTTTTTTTTTTCCCTTCTTTAAATCTCTTTCCAGGGCAAGGAAGACACAAATAGTCCTTTTTTCAGCGGTACAGTTCTACGTTCTATTCGTAATAAGCTGTGATGTTCAAGGAGGCAGGATGTGGGTAGGAAAAATGCAGGGGGAAGAGGAAAAAAATAATTGAGGCATGAAGTGGTAGAGCAACAGGGGACACATGAATTTGCTCTTTTTAGAATAATTTAGGATCCAACTGTCCAACTGTCCCATCCTGTCTAACCTGAAGGATATTGTATGGCTTAGGCACAACACAGCCTGATTAGTTATGTTTTATGAGCAGCTGTTTCACCTGTCATAAGAACAGAAGTCAGAGCAGAGACATGTTTGCTACAGAGCAGGTAAGTAATATGCGAGCCACTAAAGGCATGCTGAGTGCTGATGCAGAATATCCCTCTGGTAAGCAGGGCATAATTCACACGCAGAATCACGCACACACACGCACACATCAATTGGAGGCAGCTCATTGGGTCACAGGGATGCACTTTCCACATGAGCATCAAGAGGAGAGGCTTATCAGATGTTCTGCTCCTAATGATATGGCAGTAGGAGCAGCATTCAGCCCTGAGGGGAACTTCCATAGAAGCAAAAACACTAGTCTTTTCCAGGAAAAGCAACTGGTTAGTACAGAGGAAAAAAAAAAAAAGATCAGTTTTCCACTAGACAAAGAACACTGCCAACCAAACAAAGCTTCAGAAGACCAGTAATCCTGTTGGAAAGCCATGTTGGCTCTAGTTAGAGCCAAACACGACCGTGCCTCCTGCTGCGAGGGCACGAGCAGGGCGTGAGCTGGTCTGTTCAGTTGGAGCAGGGCAGGAGCAGCACAGTGAGCAGCAAGAGGCTTTCGGAGGGAGCTCCACAGCCGCCTCCTTGCCTGCCAAAGAGCACTGCTCTTGTTCAAGCCAGCACAAACACACCTACGTGGTGCGCAGAAAAAACAAATTAAGGAGACCTCTACAGAAGATACAATCCTCTTGCTGGCTCATTACTTCTGGCTGTTTGTAGACAAGCACGGTACCAACAGCCCAACAGCAGGGAGACGGGTATGACTGAGTGGATCCATACATTTCAGTTCCACATCCTTGCTCATATCCTGCTCACCAGCACAGCACCTGTGAGCACTTGGGCACCGTGCATCAGGCAAAAACACCTCCCAGGTTTGTTCTCTTGCTCCACAGTCAGCTCACTCTTGTTGCAAATGACACTTTAATCAAAATAAATAAATAGGAACGTAAAAGCTTTATATAACCAGGCAGCAGCACCCAAAAGGGCATGTGCCATTGCCTCAAACAAGGCACGTGCGGGCAGCCTGGAAGGCAGCACCACCGGCAGGGCTGACAGAGGCTCTCAACAACGACTAAAAGGTATCTGGAACATGGACTAAAGACATTTCTGCCCATTGTTCAACTCCTCCTCTGTGCAGGCAACAGGCTAGTGTAAAGTCTTTATAAATAAGCCAGATTAAATGGGAGATCCTGATTCCATTAGATAAGAACATCCCTAAATTATATCCTTGCTACAGTGTGAAGGAGGCAGCAGCATAAACATAAGAGAAATGACGGTGTCGTTGTCTCTAACTCAATCTTAGACACGACCCATGCAAACGCCTGGTCTTTTGCACAGACAAGCCTTGGAGGAGAAAGTCCTGTCTCATCACACCCACCATGACATCCCATCACACCGGTCCCAATCCTTGGCTGAGGACCCCACCAAGAAAGACAAGAGATTTCCTGAATTCACCCAAATTCTATCAGTCATGTTTTTTTTCTTCAATAAGGAGCTGATTACTAGCTGATTACTAAAGCATTACTAATGATTACTAATGATAACATTATTTTCTCATCATGCATTAACACTGCTGTGCTTAACTATTGGGGAAATATCAAGCAGTTTGATGCACAAGCAAAAGAGGAGAGATTAATAACGATGATGTCAAGGGTTTAAGCAAACACCATCTTAGTTATGATGCAGCTTGTGTTTTTTTATTCTATAAGGATAAATGGAAAATTACCTTAAGTGATCCAAAAAATTCTCTTTGCTTTCTTTATCACAGATTCTGTAGAAAATATAACATTGTTGTTCTTGTTTATTTTAGGATATTATGGTTTGGATAAGGATAAAAATCTGAAATATAAACATATTTGTCAATGCCATGCCAGTAGGTAAAGAAGCATTTCATATTAAAGATTCATCTTTCATCTGACAGTGACAGTTTCACTGGTGCTGATCTCTTTATTCTCCTTGGTCTTTTTTGGCAGAATTCTATTTCTTAAAATAACAGCCTTCTTTCTGAGATGCCTATGTTATCATTACCCCAGTAATCTCACTTGGAGATTTCTTACTATTCATTTTAACACCAATTCCAATTTGCCTTTTGATATCTTACTTTTTCTCTGTTCAAACAAGCTTCTGATTGCTCTGGCTCACCACTGAGGGGCTGAGGGAGCTGAAGACAAGAACCAGGTGATGCTTCACAATGTCATTCAGCAAACGCCATGCTCTTCTCTAGCAACAGCTACTGTCAAGGAGGTTAGGAAACAATCACAACATCTCAGTATTAAATTCTTCCAGACATTATCCCCATACTATCTTTAGTCTTTCCTTTGTGTCAAAACATAACAGTTTTGACATTAAAAAAAAAAGGAAGCTGTAAATCTTCTCAGATCTCAGATGCTTGGACACAAGTAGGGTTTGGAAATGGAGCAGGATGCCTTCTTGCTTCCCTGCTTGTAGCTGCAGGCTGGTGCCTTTACAGTGCAAAATGTTCTCCTCTGAGCATGATTTACTTTTTCTATTTTAACAGATGATTATGTGCTTCACAGCTGCACCTTTGATTTCATGGGTCTTTTTTTTTGTCACAATAACCCTGCAATGAGTCCTTAGGAGCATTACTCAAAAACAGTATTTGCTATTTTATGTCAGTCTATTGTCAAAAGCTGTGTTGATAGCAACATATATTCAGGAGCTCTTTTGCAGCTTTTCAATACATTTTGTTTGCATTCTATGAGTGCTGCATCCAGGGAGCCCCAGATGGTGGCTGCTCCTTCCTCAAACCATACAAACAAGAGGGACAAAGGAACCTCATTCATATTTAAGCCATATCAGCTTCCTTGTACTAGTAGGACTTAGCCTCAGGAGGAGCTTATTTTTGCAAAGGGATGATGCAGGTTATTGAGACAACACAAAAATCTTCCGTGTTGCTATCTGGGGTGAACAGTTCTCTCACTTCTTCACTCTTTCTGTGACTCTCTCTGCTGCTGGATCTTTCATTGACTTTCAGCAGTGCCCAAAAGATCACTCATAATAGAAACAAACAAGTTTATCTCCATTGCCACATTTCTCGATCTTTTCAATACTGCAAAAGGACAAATGAGAGCGCAATGATAACTCATGTGCTATTAGACTATGCTCAGGCTCTTGCCCTGTAACTCAGGGCTATGGCCCATCCTGATGCCACAGACATGGGCACATCTGACAGGGACAGCTACTCACTACAGTAGCAAATTCTCAAGCTCCACATCCACGACAAATGGAATCCAAAGAAATGTTTTTTCACCCCTTTTCTTATTTGCAAGTTTTAGGCTTTTAATTAGGAACTCAGTACTGAGGATTTCATATCCATAGTTGCTGTGGAAAATCCCTCATGCTCTTCCAAGAAAAATGACAGAAGTGAGAGTGTCACAACCTGGTCACATGCCTGAAAGCTCCCCAGGACGGTGGTTTTCTCCCTGGCTCCCTGAAGAACATCAGGAATGCTCAGGGGCACCATGCAAATATTAACAAATGAACTGAGAATTACTGAGCTGCCTGAAAAATGAAGAACAATGCAAATAAGCAGCAGGGGAGGTGGAAAACACATGCAAATCAGCCTGTACTTTCTGGTCCGCAGATCCCAAGCCTCATTACCTTTGCAACTTTTGCTTGTGCTTAAGCAGCACTCTCACTTTTTGTTCAAACATGGAAGCAGGATCTGCCATCCACAATTTAATGAGCCTCAAGCAGATCAAAAGAAGCAAGAGAAAGAGATTCCAACTGTCATCTTAAGATAAATTACTTCGATATTTGTTTGTTGATAATTCATTATCTTCTTTATCTTACAATTCTTTTTGTTGTTTTATACATATATTTTTGGTGAACGTCAAGAACAGGACAGCAATTCTGTTGATTTGAAAGTTTTGGAAAAACATTAGTGTCTTTTATGATCAAAGTACTATAAGGTAATTTTTATCATATACTGCTTTCCATTCAATATGCTCTGCAAACATGCATCTATGAAACCTTAAAGCATTCTAGGGAAGTACATAAGGTCATCTTCATTTTCTTTGTGGGGGGAAAAAACATCCAGAAAGGATTCTACTCCTGTATGTCCAAGACGACTGCCTTCAAGATCAGAATCAGAGGTGGCTTGTCTGAGTGGAGAAGAGAAGCACAAGCCAGCTGAGCAATAAGAGCAATGCTGGGCTTATTTCTTACTGTTCATTGTCAATAAAAGTTGTAATTGCAAAATCTGGGAGGCTAGAGGGGAGATTATTTTCTCAGGGAAGGAGAGATTAAATTGAACATATACAAGAAGCTAATAAAAGGAGTGCACATTTGGTAAAAGAAAGAAAAATTCAAATAATAGGGAATGCTGAGAGTAAAATTTGACCAGGCAGTTTCAACTCATTTTTCTTGCATACATTATGGTACAGGCACTAATAACAGGTGCCAACAGTACTTTTTACTCAGCAGGACTGAGTTCCTTCAGTAAGATGAACAGTTATTCTGCATTCCGTTTTCTGTTTCCTTATCCAATATACACTTCCATCCACTCTTTGGTGTGAAATATTTGATTGACCTGTGTGATCCTTCGCACAGTTAAAGGAAATTCTGCCTCATGGAACCACCCTGGTACCTAGGGCCATTAGCAGAGCAGAGCATCAACCACTCCAGCACAGATCTCTGTCCCTTAAGCCAGTTTGCAGCCAGCAGCAGCAGAGGTGACTGCATCTTCTGTGACCACGTCCCTGCTGTGGGACAGCAGCCTTGGGCAGCACAACCATCACTCCCACCTGCCATGGTCCTCCCAGCTATGTCCTTAATCTTCATCCTTCCTTCCTGAAGGGGAAGAACCAGGCCCAGCGGCTGCAGGGAGCCACAGCTTGTTCAATAGACCTTGGACTCTCTTCTCAAGCTCAGCTTAGCCACTGCGCCCAACACCTTCCTCTCCCTTCCTCCACACCCCAAAAGGAAACAAGGCTCAGCCTGAGTCAGAAACTGCTCTTGGAAAGGAATGGTAGCACCAGCTAAATGAAGGGCTGTGCAAAACATTGGTAGAAAGTAATCTACCAGCCACAGTCATAACACTTTCATGTATATAGGCTGCAAGGGCACATACAAAAATATTATTAAAACAAAATACATCCAGGGCAGTTTCTCCTTTGCCTGCCTGCGACTGTGAGCAGTTTTACGTTGCATTCGTGATCTCACTCAGCGAAGACAACTGGAAAGGCACAGGTACCATCCCACCCTTATTTTAACCCTGAGACCCTGAGAAAGTAGCTCATCTCAAATGTAAAGATGTTCAATTTAACAGCTTGCACAGATTATAATTATTTTACAAAAATTGTACATAAAATAATCTATTTCCATTAAAAAAAAGGTGGAAAAAAGAGCATTTATATGTACAGCTCAGAAGCTAGGATTATATCCCAAAACAAACTCAAATCTCCCTAAAAGCTAAAGGGACCTCACATGTAAGTCATTTAAAAGCCCATAACTACAAACCCGGTGTAAATAGGGACTGCTCCTGTTGTCATACTTGCCTGCATGTCCTGCCATCGCCATACTCACAATCCCTAGCATTTAGTGACACCTAGTGGCGTTTCCCTCATTAGGGGACGTATCTTCAGTCTCACTATACTAGGTGCCTATTTCAAAGGAACAATTTATTTCCACGGCCTATGGAAAATTTCCTCCCTGCCTTTTTGCTTTTTTCTGATTCCTGTGGGAAGCAAAGAAGAGAACTGACATCCATAATACTACCATCCATAAGTACTAAGCCTCAAAACACATACCCTATACACGAGAGAACAGTTTTACTACAAGTGTGGGAGAAAAGTCGTGCAGACTCACCCTAATGCCTGGGAATGATGATCAGGCTCCTCTGAAGTCACCATAAAGACATACAGCGTTCACCAAGTGCTGGCTCATGACCTAAGTGGCACGTGACATGCATTAAACTGTAGGCAATTCTTGCATATCCTTAAGAAGAGGGAACAAGATGCTGTACATGTTGTGGTGATTTTCATAAGTTCTTTCCATTTTACTCCAGTATTTTTTAGTTTGCATTTCTTTCCTGTCTTTTTCCCAACATCACATAATCTGCTTTTGTTTCTAATATTCATTTAATGTTTGATTTAAGGTAAAAATACACCTTGCCCGTCTAAATGAAGGGCCTATACCAGCAGGTGTCACTGTGTTGTAATAAACACAAAATAAAATGGAGACTTCTGATATCTCAGGAGCCAAAAAGAAGAGCTCCAAAGGGCCACACTGGTACTTGGCGCCCCAGAAACCTCACCCTGGTTGAGCCTGGGTTGATTCCTAAAACACAACAGATGCTACCAAGAGCATCTATTAAAAGAGGAAAACACATCTTTGTGTGTTTGGTGAGGAAGGACTGCAGAATTAGCCTCTGCTGGGTTATAATTTCCTTCTCCTCTGCCAGCTGGGAAGCAAAATGCTGACCCTGGGGTTGCTGCAGAACCACTCAGCAAGAGCCTGGCAGCTACAGAGCACCCGCTTTTGAAAGCGAAATATCTGGTTCAAGGATTCACCAGACAAATCCTTGTAAGCTTAGGTAGCAGAGCTGTATTTTTGAGACTGTGTGTCTGCATTTTCATGATGTTCTTTATTTGACAGCTGTAGAACTGGGGTGATTTTCAGAAGCAATAACATCATCAAAATTGTGAGCATGTAGCACCTAACTAAGGATCTGGGTGCCTGACTCTGGGCAGCTAGGCTGGAAAACGTGAGCATAACTTAATGTTTTGCTGCAGCCAGAGTGAAAAATTCGGTTATCTGCAGAACTCCAATTGTGTTTAATGGCTTATTAATCTCTGTAGTGTTTTTTTTAATTTTCACTTTTTTTAACAAATTTATAACTATATGTCTGTGAAACTAGCTAATTCAATTGCTACAGCCTTTGCAAGTGAGTCAGTTACGTAACTATAGTATTATTGTTTCAGAATATGTACACAATCACACCTAGATATAAATTGGGGGAGAAATTTTCTGATTTCACTTTTTCCCTGAAAAATGTTAACATATCAGAACATTTCATGCAATTGTACTAGTCTTGGCTAACCTTTGCTTAAGGTGGAGTGACAAATGAAAGGCTTATAGAAACCAAGACTCCAGAATCCAGCAAGCAGGGTATTCTGCAGGGCTAGGTGGACTCTGTTTTGTCCTGAGTACAAAAAAGGAGAACATATCTGTAAATAAAAATCATTTCCTATGCACCTAAAGTTAAAAAAGTCAAATACATTTTTTTCTAAAGAAGTTGTGTATGTTGGAAAAATCTAGAGATCTGTTCCTTTTCAATTGAAGTTGAATCAACGTTCAACTGAATGTTACAGGGTAAAAAAGCTTTATCTCACTTTTTTTTTCTATCAAAAAAAGGAACTATTCTGAAGAAGCTTTTTAACTGACAGAGTTTAAGACTGATAGCATTTTATGGATGCACGGTTTGCCCAGACAAGAATTTCTGATTAAAAACAAATTGCCAGAAATACATTTTGGCAATTTGTAACTGTGCTGGATCCTATGATTGCTATTTTGAACTGTGGTCTGCCACATGTTCATCATCAAGGGCCACAATTAACTAGCAGCTGCTGAAATTATGCAGCTCCTGTCTGTAAAAGCCTCTTAAAACAACAGATCTCTGCACTTTCTCTGTAATTTACTAACAACTTGTTAAATATTTCCATTTTTTCATGAGTTAAATAAAGAAAAATAAGGAAAACTTTCTTGATATGCTGGGAAAGGTCAAGTTGGAAGGTAGTAGGAATTTCAGCTCCTGCACACTGGGTCCCTAAAGAAATACTTCAACACAAGCATCAGATTCAGTACAAGCCACAGTACAAGTCTGCTATTTAAAGCAGAGAAGTTGATATGAGAGAACACTGCTCTGAGTCTGGCTTTTGTCTTTCTGATCTCTGAAAATATACTTTCTTGAGGTGAACAGAAGATTAAGTAATACAGGATACATATCAGTTGCTTGTGGACTGCACTATAATTTTCAGCTAAATTGTCTACAGCAAAAAAACCCTTTCAATTTGTCCTAAGAAAAAAAGGTTTCTTGGAATTTTTCACTCCATTAACTGCTTCTTTTGCGCAAAGTTTATCCAGCACCATGAGCAAGAACTTGATCATACAAAGATGTACAAAGCCTACACAGCACTACTTAGAAACTTATCAAAGTTTCTGATCTGTGATCTATATATTTGTTTTTTTTTACTCTTCATGATTCAGAAACTCAGTTAAGAAAAAAAATTTAAAGAGCACATTACTGGATGTGTGTCACAGTGACACATCACCCTGCTCAAGCAGTCTTCATAAACATCACAGCTAGGGAAGGGGCAGGCGGCAGGACAGGCTCTCTGCTTGCGGCCACAGGGTCCCTTTGCCTTTGGCCTGAGAGTAGCAGCCCCACAAGAGGTACATGGGACAGAAGTAACAACACTGTCATATTCACTGTGGCTTTCTCAGAACATAGGTGCTATTTGAGACGTATTTGGTCTTCATCTTCATATTTTCCTAGTCCGTAGAAAATTTGGTGGCTCACAAAAGCTTAGGAGGGTCTAAGGAAGACCATGAATAGAAGGCCACCAATAGGAAAACTTAGGTAGAAGCTGGATTTGACTATTCGCTGCCCGTCTATGTTTACTGATTAAGAACTATCTTTAAAGACCGATCCATCTATTAAAAATTACTGAATTGTGAATGCTTCTCATGCTACGCATCGGTGACGCCACTTGCAATCTACGATACTAAAATTAAGGAAACTGGGACTTTGTCCATTGAGCTATGCAGACGAATGATTAGTTCAAAGGATGTTTCTGATTCTTTTTCTCATACAAAGAGTCCATGTGCATTTGGAGAGAATATTACTACCCTCCAAGATGTCATTAAACCTGGAGCTACCTTGCCAAAATCGTATTTTCTATAAGAAAGAAAAGCACTTGTTCCATTTCTTCATAATTCTTCCTCTAAATTATTCCAGAAGGGAAAATCAAAATGCTTGAGACACAGGAGATTTCTCCCAGCTAGCTCTCAGAGAGAGACAAGCTTCTGCAACAGCCTTCCAGGAGCAACAGAAAGCAGGAACAAGCGATTTTTAAGTTAGAGCCCAATCACTTTACAGACAGGCTCAAAGCAAACGCTGACAACAAGCCTTGAACAGATGACTCAGAAGCTCCCATATTTCACTTAAGAAGGGAGGCAGGAGGGATAAATGAAACAAACGCCTTCAGTTTGTTGCAGTGTTGTTTTCCTGTGAGAGCACTTTTCACTTGGGTTCACTTCTAGAAAGCCGAATGCACAGCTGAACGCTGTGTTCACGTTGTTCTCCTGTGTCCTTCTGCCACCGAAGTGACACTCCCAGAGCCGTTAGTCTCCTGCTGGGGTGGCTGAGGCTCCTGCCCCAGGGGTGGTGGGATGCTGGTGTGACCGGGTGCTACCTGAGGGCCAGCAACATTCCTCAGAGCACTCTCTTCATCCAGCCGCCGCTTTGGTGACAAACAGGCTGACACAGATAGACGGCAGATTACCTTCACATCCTTTTGTAACCACAGAGCCAAAGCAAACCAGTCCAAAAACATATCTTGAGGGTGGTCATCACTTGGCCTGGACCTTTGCAAAGCACATGCTCTCACAGCGATACCACTTCTTTGGGTCTCTATGTAGCCATATATGGTGCAGTGCGATAGAAAATGAGATACTGTAATTCTTAAACTGTTTTACAAAGAACTAAAACAAAAATCTTTTCTGTGGGCTTAGACAGTGTTTTTTTTATCACCTTCCTTTAAATATTCAGAAAGAACTGAAAAATACAGCAAGAAATCTATAGTCTTGTCAAGCTCATCATCTCTCAGCCTAGCTCTTGCTCTGCTGAAAGTCTGTCCAATTCTGCAGCACTGTCTCTTGCCTGGCAGGTGCATTTCACCTTGCAGTGACCCGTTCTGTGCCCTTGAAGGCCTCCTTCTTTCTCACACCCTTCTCAGCTGAGCCCCGGAGTCTACATACTGACCAGATTACACTTAGGTGCCAACGACCAGTGTTTGAGGAGGAAACAGCCCTAAACCATTGCTGATAATTCGTTATGTAAAAGACAAGAAGCCACAAAGATTAGATTCAAACTTCCCCAGTTTCAGGGTTGCATATATCCTCTCAAAGTCCCATATCTCCTGCTGCGGCTTTGTAGGCCATTTCATTGCATGCTGTTCCTGCCACGGCAGTCTCCTGCCCTTATCAAAAAAGGAGCTTTCAGTTACAATAACTCTCCAAATTGATTTTCACATACCTACGTCAAAGGCAGGGCCATTTGGGAACAGCCTCCAGCGAGAGAGTGAGGACAAAATAATCGGCTGCCCTAAGGGGGAACTAGTCCATTACAGACAGAGCCGGCAGCTGCGGCCACCTAGGAGCGCAGGAGTCAGGCGGCCGGTGTTCCCCTGCCACCCCATGCTCCTAGCCACAAACCTGGGGGCGATATTTAGGTGTGAATGTCCACGCTGTGCAAAAAGAAAGCAGAAGTGTCACAAAGTGACGGAACTTACCAGCAGACAAACATTTACTCCAAGGGGGCCAAAACCAGAGCGGTGAGACTAAACCACGGGCAAACAAATCAAAGCAGCACTTGCAAAAGCGTTAAGTTCGGATCCCTACTCTTAACCAGCCTGGCAACAAATGTGGGTTTCTCAGCTGTCAGGAGACTATCCTAGCCCGCAGGACAGATGGATATTTTGGGGCTTTGGTCACTATTGCTATAATCTGGTACTCTAGCACTATGGCTAAAATGCTCACACAGGCTGTGACTCAGTAGATGTGGCCAGGCCTTGCTTAAGCAATTCTTGTGAATTAGTTTTTACACAAGGCAAAATAAATTTGAAGGTGAGATTCAGAATAGGCCACTCCAGGAAGTCGTAAAGCATGGTGGTTGGTCACAGTGCAAAGCCCACAAAGGACTGTGTATGCAAATCTTGATAACTCTATTAATTAACTGCAATTACTATTTTTAAGACACTGTTCCAAGACATGAAAGATGCTTAAAAAGATCTGAATTATGAAACTGTAATGACTTGGTGGTCCATATGCCAAAGCCCATTTCAATTCTAGAGAAAAGA
>JAWLRI010000198.1:883050-907472 GCA_034781795.1 Crypturellus tataupa | reverse complement strand
GTTGGTGGTCCATATGCCAAAGCCCATTTCAATTCTAGAGAAAAGACACAGGGAAAAATTAACATGGAGAAAGTTAACTGTAAAAGAAATACACTAATAGCACAAAAATATGCATCAGCATTGAGACAGAAAGGGCAGGATGATGCTTTAGGATCACAGCCCTATATAACAGCTCACCTTCTGCAAGCTTCTTCATACCCTTTACTAGGCTTTCTCCACAGCTACCCTTTCTACAATAGTTGTATTTCACTAGAAAGCATTTCTCTGCCTGGGAGCAATCCCAGGAAAATACGTGCGACTCAGATTTAAATTAATCAATAAATAAATGTCCTTCCATCTGCCTCAAGGATGAAAAAAGGAAGACATTAAAAAAAAATGCAATAAAAACAACCTTTCCTGTAGACTTCCCAAAAGTACAGTTCACTCCCACACGTATTGGGGATCCCTTGTTTTTGTCAAATCCTCTTTGTCTCCGTATCACATATTCCCACAAGGAAAAGGATCCCAAAATAGCTGTCCCATAGCAGGCAGACACAGACCTGATGGCTAGGACAGTCAAGAGGACAAAGAGAGAAGTTTATTTTCTTGCACAGCCATTTCTGCACAGAAGACATTCCATATTCTTTAAGAAAGCCTTGTATATGATGGAACACTGATAAACACAGGAAAATACAGAAAGGCCAAGCTTTAAAAGCAGAAACACTATTGCATGTTATTTTCAGAAGCAGTCAGAACTACAGCTCAGAAGAACCTGATAAGTAAGGCAGACTTGAAGGTGAGTTAGCAGCAATCTTGTTTCTGATTCAAACACCTTGCCCAACTTTTGTCACTATTTTAACTGAAAAACTGGAATATCCCGGGGAGAATTTCCTCCCACCATGTCACAAACAAGCCTGTGAGCCTAACTGTGAAGTTGCATCAAAGGAGAAGTTGTCTGTGCTCTCATATAATCATATTTCCTTCATTTTTACAAACACTCTAGCTGATGAGATAGATGATAGGTACAATTCTGCACTCACAGCTGATGAGATCTGGCATCATGTCCCTGCCAGTGATGAGACCCTGGCTCTGCTCAAGTATAAAGAGAAGGTATCCATATTTTCTCTTAGTAAGAGAAAATTAGTTTTCTCCATTATTTTTCTTCTGAGGCATCTTCACCCAAATGCATAACTTGCTGGTCCTTTTGCATTGTATGCTAAGTCACTAGTGCATCTGTTAACATTTAACCTCTAGAGAAGACCTCTGCTCAGAGGATGTATTAGGTTGAAAAATGTGATTTTCATTAAGATAGCATAGAAGTGTTTGATTTACAGACTGTTTCACTTCAACTCAGGCAGGGTGAAAGAGCGTGCAGTGCAGACTTTCCCTATCACAGCAAATTCCCCTCCTCAGTCTGCCTGAGAGCTGAGTGGGATTTTTTTCAAAGACCATATCACAACTGCTCTTGAATTCAGATATTCATGTACTTCTTGGGCAAAACCACCCTGTAAGGATCTGTCAAATACTTTGCAGGTCTAGAGGCTTGCTTGTTAGAAGCAGAGTCACATAAAGAAATAATTTGTGGAAAGTAGCATGGCTCTACTTTAGCTCCTTAGAGGAAAGGCATAGGACTTCTTTAGTATATCCCACTAACAGGCCAAAACATACAGAATTTGTTAAAATATGCATGAAAGAGTTCAGCTGTAGCCAACTGATTCTGAACTTCTCATCAGAGAAACAAAGAACTAAAGTAAAGGAGATAAGTGCACAGCTTCAAACAGAAGTAAATGAAGACCTCAACTAGCTGCATGTCAGAGAAGGTGAGACCTCTCTCCTGGGGGCTTCCTATTGACGTGCCGCCTATTCCAAGGTGACCCTCTGGGTAGTCCAGAGCCACGGGGTCTTCTGCTGTGCAACTTAGGTGATAGGCAAATGACAAAGTGGGGAAGAGCACTGGCAGAAATCCAGGTCCATGGCTATATCAATGCCGAAGTGAAGGTTTGAGAAACTGCTCCGATCACAAACCAAGCAAGGCTGCTGGTCTCTTCTAGTCACCACACTTTTGAGCATATCACAGAAGATGGCATGATTTAACCTGATTTGAATAACAGCAAAGTTTAGGGTGCTTACAGTTTAACTCTGCTACAAGTCCATGACAGTAAACGAGCTGAAATATCAAACATTTGAAAAAGTGGTTCTATGCAAAATTTACTTCAAAGGTAGTAATTCAGCTTTCATTATACATAAAAAGGTTTCTATGGCAACTTGATAGCTTGATAACTTGATAGTGTTATAATTAAAAATGTGTTCGTGTCCATGCCTATAACAAATTCCAGTTTTTGAGGTTCTATCATCTCCCCTATTGGTTGGCAATGTGCTTTCTTTATTTCTTACACTTCAACTGTATTCTGCCTTTTTTTTTTTTTAACATTAGCATTCATATTATTCACACTGAGGTCCAGAGCTCCAGCAAAGAAAATCTGGACTTGACTTCTTCCCTACAGTATGTTCTGCCATAATTCTATGTATGCTGAGTCCAGTTTTCTGCTGTAACACTGACCTGTTTACATGGGTTTTTTTTTTGGGATAGATTGACTTAAATGTGATTATCTTGATCCCTTCAGATCAATATATATACTTCATAGAGTTTTCTCGGTCTCTTGACTTGTACGTTCCTTTGAGTCTGCTGCTCTTCAGACTACAGTGTCATTCTCCTCTCACATTTCCACATTCACTATTTTCTTGCTGTTCAAAAATTACAACTATCCTCTTGTTACTCCCTGTGGGAGGTGATGCCACGGTTGATACTTGGATTACTCAGGCAGGAGAGACTTTGACCAACACCTCCCGTATCCTCAGCACCCTTCAGCATCTTGGTGCTCATTCCCACACCCAATACACCCAAACCATCTCACTGCTCGGAAACCCACCTCAACAGTCACTGCAGCTCTCCGTTCTCTTGTATTTTGTCAGTGTGTCCTTCAGAAAAGCTGGTATGATAATGCTGGTGCATTAGTCACCCCCCTGGCACTGCAGCGTGCTCAGAGGCATGCCTGCAACCCTCTCCTGGAGGAAAAAGTGATTCATTTTAAAGAGACTTTCTTTTTTGCTATTCAGTATTCAACCAGAAATCTGCAATGGTTCCCAAGATAATGTGCCCTTCAGCAGGTAGGTTTGAATCCCGTGTTTACATGCTGCCACCTAAGCACAGAAGGGAAATTTCCTGCACTAGTGAAATTTTCAGAAAATTTCCCATTTCTGCTTCAGTAGCAACAGTCCTAGTGGCTGCCATGCCCAGAGTCATCTGAAATGTTCTCTAAGCCCACCTAACGGATGTGAAGTTTAGCCACATCTGATTACAGCTGCGGCAGATTTTGCCCTATTAGGGCTCCCGACAGCGGGAGGCTCAGTGTCCTGGCCGTGCTGAAACTGCGCTAGACAGGGGAGGAGGGCAGGAAGGGAAGAGCGTCAGGGTCTTCTGCTATTTTACTTTACTTTTTCCTTCTGCTTCTTACTTTGACTTACTTTTGATTGATAACAGTATCTGTAATTTATACAGACATTTAAGCTAGGATTTTCAAAAGAGCTTAAAGCACTTAATAAGTTTAACCAGGTTTGCACTGATGATTATCTTAGAAACCTTTAAGACTCTCACTGTGACTTCCCCCAATACGACGGGGGAAGTTTCTGCTTTTCAGACAAGTTAAGTTAGGTTTGCATAAATATAAATACAGCGAATACCTGAGAGCCTGAGTGTCCCTCCCAGTACAGCTGCATGTGTCACTAACAAGCAAGTTATTTGTATCAGCCAATAACCAATAGGTAGTGGAATGAATAGGAAGTTTGAAGAGGAAGTGTGAAACATAGCCTGAGTGCAATGTTGATGGTAATCACTATGCTGCTTTTCAGAGAGGATGAAGATCTTCTCACTGCTCATTGCTATCTTTTTATTTGTAACAGGTGAGTTTTCATTTGCAGCATAATTTACTATTGTTTATAAATAGTAAAAAAAAGTCTTACCATCACTCAGAGGCAAGCATGCAGGAATAAAACAGTGACTGAATTGCATTCTGTGGATGGAAGCAGCAATCCGAAACATTTCTTGCCATTTTTTTTTTCAGCTTTCTTATTAAATATATCCTCTCTTTTCCCCAGATGCTTGCAACTGCTCAACCTGGAACCTACCATTTTGCCAGCAGCTTCAAGGTAGGTGAATAATTTTTGTGCCTTAGCCATTTTTTGTGAAGATTCAGCCAGCTGAAATGATTTAGTGGTTAATTTTGATTTCAAATATTTGTGCACAGTTTTTTTGCCTGAAATCCAGTCGGTTCCCGCTGTGAGTTTCTTCCAGGGTCCGCAGACCCAGCACACTTAGCAGGGATGGGGCCACCCAGCTTCATTTCTTGCGGCCACAAGCCACCAGTGTCTGCGCCATGAGCTCATCCGAGCTCACAGTGCTACCACCCTGCAGCTCCTCTCTTTGCCAGCTGCTGGGGCCACTTGCAATCAACTACATATGTTAGGAATTGTTTTCTTTTTTTTTTTAAGAAATATTTTCAGATTTCTGGAGAGAAAAAAGAGCAGCAGCCCAGACAGATCTGGCTGTATGATGACAGAGCACCTAGTGCTACACAGAGGTTATCAGTTAGCCAGGAGCATGCCCTGCACAACTTGCTGCTCTGCACCGATTACCATGATTTCAACAGATGCTAAAAGCGGCAGTGCTTATAGCTGCCAATTCTTTCATGCTTCAAATTCAATCTATAAATTACTGGTAATTTATTTTCGAATAAAATGAACCATGAGGTCTCTGTGTGTAGTATTCATTATATCCAATATAAAATGGTAAGATTACCATATAAGTAATATAAATCTGACCTGAAGAGTGCAGCAGGATATATGGGCAGGGAAGAGCTGCCACCTCTAAAATGTACTATTGTACATCTACTACTAATGGTGTGGCACCATCTCCCAGAGGGTTTGTTTCCAGGGGTTTTCCCAAAAGAAAAAGAAACGCCAAGGAAATGAAAGGCTGGATTGAGATTAAGAGAAGAGGAGGATGCAAGAGTGTCCACGATGTGGGTGACCAATATTTGGTTTGGTGGTTGGACATGAAAAGAAAAAATTTTAACAATTATTTACGTTGCCATAGAAACATGGAACAACTGATCCACACTGTCACAAGAGGAAGCTGCACACACCTAAACTGAGGCATTAATTCATTAGAAAAACATTTCTCTGGTACGAGAAAGGAGGTATCACGAGGGAGAGGGAATCTTGAAGTACAGCTGTTTATTAACCTCACCACTGGTGCAGCCGGACACACATTTTTGTCCAAATCAACATCAAAATAAATATACAGTTGCCATAGGAATAATGAATAGGAATAACTGGCTTATAAGAAGAAATGGCCCTGAGCCAGGCAAAGAGGACAACTGACCTTTCATCTCTTGTATCCTAGATGAATCTCTGACCCATAGCCATGTTGCAACACCAGCTACAGAGATGTTCTTGTATACTTTCCAAACAGCAAAAATATTTCTTATTCAAAGTGGATAAGGTTACAGCAACTTACTAAACCTATTAGACATAAGGAACATGTGACTGTACTCATCAGGAAACGTTCATTTTTATCATCTTTAAGTATCATGTACATTTCAAAATCCTTATCTACATCTCTACAGAGAAAAAACACCCTACCCTACATTTTATTTTTGCATTTTTTTTAAGTGTGGGTGGTACTTAGAGACATAATAGCAGATAATTCTGAATTAATAGTTCAGTCAGTAAGATAAAAAACAAAAAGAAAAAAAAATTAATATTTTATGACTAAATTTTCTAGTGAAAATTTTCTGAAATACTGAAACTAGCTTAACCACTACAGATGAAAAGATTAGTTCCTTTAGGAGTTTCAGTGTTTAATTTCCCTTCCACTTGAAAATATATATGTTTAATGGCAAAAAAAAAATCATATATATACATATGTATTTTTTTCTTACAAAAAGTTAAGTAAGAGCCATTTTGTATCTAAACTTATTCTCCTGTTGCTTCATAATGTGCTTGCTGTAACGCTGGTGGTACAAGCGAGTGACTGTCATTAGCTGTCTGTTATTGCGAACCCCTGCTAGAGATGGCTGGTATTTTGGAGAAGCTCTGCAGTCCAGCCAGTGAGCTCCAATGCTGTTGACTAGTCTAATGCTCCTGTGGCACAGTGCGAGAAAACTCCCCAGGAATTCTTGCAGGCTCGAATTTTGGAAATATCATGCTGGCCCATGATATCATTAAAATGGGGTCTCCTTTGCTTCTTTTTTCTTCCCCACTTATGTGCTTAGAGGTAGTTTCTAAGAGGATCCACCATGCGGGTGAGGTCTGCGGTGCCCTCAGTTCTGGCCTGACCCTTTGTCAGGCACATACAGATTTGGGCCCAGCAGCAGAGGATGGAGCCCTATCCCGCAGCTCCCGCTGCACCACACAGGCCCCCGAGGATGGGACGGGCACAGCCTGCCACGTGGCGCCGGCTGGTGGAACCAGAGCGCGGAGCAGGCGGGCACGCAATGCAAACCTGCCCAGGTGAACGCGCACAGCAACTCTGCCATCTGCTTCAGGCAGGGCACCTTGCAACAGCTTTCCTCAAAGGCACCAAAACCAAGGGGTAAAAGCTAGAAATACTTCCTTGTATATATGCCACAGCAAATTTTGTGCCCTGTATCTTGTATACACAAAATAATCCAGAATTTGGAGCAGCAAGCAAGGTATCACTATTCCAAGAGAGAAATCGTTTAAATGTATAGCAGCAGCAAAACTATAAGAAACCCATAGCACACGTTTCAGCACCATGCAATAGTTAGAAATGGAAAAACAAAACATGGGGGAAAATATCCTTTTTTACATACACCTAGGAAAACTAGGTTTGATTTGGAAATATTAGGACTGGTAACCTCTAATATCTCTACATATCTCTTTTCCTTATTCTAAACATTAACAAATGTAAAACAAGGGTAAACCTGATATAAACAGTCCCCCATACAATGCAGCCAGTATTTATTTTCTTGTGCAAGAGCGTTTGGCTGTTTTATATCTGTTTGCCTTTTGATTGTAGTAGTGACCTTGCCCTGTTAATGGCAGAGGGTTGCCTGCGACGGGTCTTTTCCAATCCACGTGTTTTCCCCTTGCAGCCTGGGACAATGAACTGCTTTGCTACAAAGAAGTGAGTGAGGACCTGACGTGTACCTGGTTGCCGGTACCCAGTGCTCCAAATACTCTTACTTACACTTTTACCTTAAAATGGTAAGTCTTAGGGCCACTTCAGAGATTGAAAAGCTGCCACTGCAGTTTGGCATAATTCTGACCTGCCAGAGCTGTCCAGATATATTTGCCACGCTGTAGGTTGCTACACTGTAGCTGTGAAAAATCTTCTCTCAAACTCTGCTGCTGCATCACTACCTGCTCATCTGGCACGAGTCGCATTTTCCAAAATGTAAGACGGTGGAAAACTGAAAAGCACCCAGAGTGCAAAATCAGGCCTTATGTTAGCAGACAGAGCAGAAATGAAAAGGATTTATAGAAAACTCTGAAATAGGTGCACAGATTCAGAACTTGTCTAACCTGAGGAAGAGTAGCTCACCGCTTCCTAGCTCCTGAGACATGACTGGAAATCTCCCAGGAAAATAAAAGGGAGGACTTCAAGAGTAGCAACTCTGTCTGCCCCTTGCAGCAATTCATTAAGCTTTGACCAGCTGGAAACCCCATCACCCCTGCCAGTCTTAAGGAAAAGATAACAGAGCAAATGTGTAAATAAATTAGCAGTTGTTGTGGTGAGGAAGGAAATGAAGTCAGTAAACCTGCAGTTTTCTTCACTGCAGTCTACTGAAGATCATGGAAAAGATCTTGCAAAAAGATCTCTCAGAAAAACATACTGATCTAAGGAACTATTTCTTCTTTTGATAACTTGCTAGAGCGTCATGCATCTTGCCACACTTCCAACACGTGTTTCAAATACTATTTTCCAGATATCACTTTAATCAATTATTTTTCTCTACTTCTATTGACTCACACTGAGTATTCTACACTCTAATGCATTTCAAGTAAAAAACATGTTAACTTGATTTTCATAATATATTAAATATTACTCAACACAGGTAACTAAGGAGGTTTCAACTGTGGCACATATTGCACACCTAAATTACTGAATATTCATGTAATAGATGTAATGAACTTGTATGGGTTAATCTTAAAGTGATAATCTTAAAATACAGACATCTTTAATTGCTTCATTAACTGTGGGAGTTAAAACAAATAACCCAGGTAAGCAGAGACTGGCAGATTAAATCAACACCTGCCCACTGGTTAGCTAAAATGATGAAGCAAGTCGCTGTCTCACTACCTGCGATACAAAAGGGATTTTCCTCATTTTATACCTACAGATACAAGATCAGATGTGACATTAAGAGTATATGTAAAAAGAGAGGACAGAGATCAGAAGGCAAAATCTTTGTCTTTGGGCTCCCTCATGGGGTATGACACTGGAAAATTATGATGTTCGTAACTGATTATTTGGCCACATAGCACCTAGCGTTACAAAGAGCAGCGGGCAGGAGCACCTCCTAACGCCGATGAAGCGCCGCTACAGCTCGAAATGGCCCCGTCCCCTGTGCACCCCGCGCAGCGGGTGCCACAGAGCGGGGCTGGAACTTGCACCAGGTGCCACTTGCAGCAGGGCCCCCTGCACGTGCTGCCCTGCTGCCTCAGACATCAAAATCCTGATTTCCCGGTCTAGCAGAAGCCCCTGGGGAGCAGCTCTGCTCTTGGAGATGCTCTCAGCTGAAGCACCCATTGCTCACTGAGGCCCTGCCAAACGCAGCCTCTGCTATTCCTGAGCTGCGGAGCTCTCCTTAAGAACTGCAGGAAAGGCAGAGAACAAGTGAAAGAGAAGGTGGGTGAAGGGGGAGGCAGCTGCAGAGGTGCTCATTTTCCCAAAGCACAGGCACGACTCTTTTTATCTGGTTAAGAGAAAAACAATAGAGCAAGGGAAGAGCCCTTGCAAAAGCCTACCTCCCCGCTTGCTGCGAGGAACATCAGTGTGCAGCTGAAATTGTTCCTTATGATTTAGTTGTCAGGAAGAAAAGGCTCCAAGAGGAACCCTCCTACGGAGAGGCTCTAGCCAGGCACTCCAGTGCGGGCGCTGCACTCTTAGTGGCTGACTCACAGCCAGGCTGGCTGGGAAGGCGGGGGAGCCTTCAAGTGCTGGGTTTTTGTTATTAAAAATTATATCACGATTAGCATGTTCAATACTTGGAACACATGTGGAAGTAATAACTATGCCTCCTGTTAAGAACGCACGCCACTCCTTTTCTCTGAAGGGAAAGGATCACAAAACTTTTGCAAAGAAACACATCGTTGCCTTTCATCACGATAGAACGAAGAAATCTTTACATGAGCCGCTCCGCATCTATTTGGATAGTTGTGAATTACGCCCATGAGAGCTGTTTCAAAGGAAAGAACATCTCAGTGACGCCAAACAAAGCAGGTACAGCACCTTCACAGTTTGTATGGCTGCAACCCTAGCTGAAGCAGCAATAGGATTCTGGTAAGGATTATTTCCAAAATCGTAATTCCCAATATGCAGCTCTTATTACTGATAAGTCTATCAGCAGGAGTCTCTCAGTTTTTATCACAGAAGGACTTATAGCAGAAGGATTTTGCTTTAAATCATTTGTTAAACTATAAAGAAGTAATATCCAGAAAACCATACAGCAATATATGTGTACCATGTATTGGTTTACAAAGAGTAGGTTGACTCAGTAGCTGCATTTAAGGAATCCTAGTTGTAAAACATGAATATTTTTAGAAAACTCTTTAAATTTTAGCCATTTCATAAGGCCACTCACCCATTATATAGTGCTGCAGAACAAATTTTGAAAAAGAACCATTCATTTTAGATGTTTATCAGAGATTCCTTATAGTAACTGCACTGCAATACTTTAAGAGATTTGCAAAACCTGGTCTTCACAGAGTAATTCCAGTCCAGGAAAAAATAAATAAATAAATGCTTCTCATTGCCCAAGACCAATAAGAACCAAATTATCATTACAGCCTTTTGGCCAACTTACCAAGAAGTTAGAGGAGAAACTCCTCATCTCTTTAGAGGAGAAAATAAAACATATTTGAACATAAAACTATATAGCCAAACACAGTTGCTGAAGGTACAAATGATGAAAAACTTCCAGAAGTTTTTCTAAAATTCACAACTATAAATATTCTTGACATTCTGATTTTGCCTTTCAAGCTTACTCAGAATAACATCTACTTACAAAAGGTCTTTCTGAAATCAGTAGAAGCACCCAAATAAGAAAGACAAGAGAAACAACCCCATTCTACTGATGCCATAAAGACTTAGCAATTATTTCTTTCCAACCTTCTAAAAGTCTCTCAGCATTCATCATTCCAAGCTTAGTCTTCTAATTTCCCTTCAGCAAAACACACCTGAGAGCCAGTTACCAAAGCTTTCCTCCTATACTTGTGCTGGTAACATCTGCCTGTTTCCCATTCCAGAGAAGTGCCTGACACCGTCTAACATAAACACTCACCAGATCACAAACAAAGTGATAATAAAATGGGACCTGCCTGTCACTCCTACACAATACGAGCTGAGATACAGAGAAGCACTCCCTGGATCCACTCCATGGACATTGGTAAGTACCTCCAGGTGACAGTTGCTTGAGAATGTGAAGGGAGTTACTCTAATATCCGTAGTACATGGCATATGTGGCGGGATGTAAGCAGGATGCTACTGAAGAGCCCATGTAACACATAGATGGCAAAGCAACACAGAACATGCACCGTCTGTAGACAGATCATGCAAAGGTCTCCTGTTGGTCTCATTCTCATAAATTCTAAACTAGGCAAGAAGATGAATAGTTTTACACAGGGGAGAAACAAGAATTATATAGCAGCTGGTTCAACAATCAGACAGTGAAATACTGTAAGCATCAACACCACAAAACCTGGAGATTTGGCTAACAGAAGGCTAACAAAAGGCTAACAGAAATTCTACATAAACCCACGTCTTGAAAACATTCCTTTAAGAACTATTCTTTTTGCTGGTAACATTAGATTTTCAAACAGATTAGAGAGCAAGTTGCTGCAATGTTTAGGTAAGAAATTATACCTGCTATGTACTTTTCTTTGACAAGACGGCCCATAATCTGCTGTTGATCACTTCCAAGTGCACAACAGGATGTACAACAGTGAAAAAATATTATTCAATATCTCTGTTAGCTGTATTTGGGAATACAACAGCATCAGCCAGGGACCCCAGGGAAGAAATGGTCTAAAATGCATCTATTTCCACTTCTAAAGTATCTCTGCTCTTTTAGGAGTCTCTCTGCTTCTTTTATAGTTCTTCCCCTTATAGCAGAATACCTGTGATCTTCTTTCATTTCTCCTGCAGCTGGCTGCAGCTTTATTTCACCTCTTAAGAAGGATTGGTGCTTAGGATTATTCAGAGCAGCACATAAGAAAGCTGTCTTCTCGGTATGAAGAATGTGCAACCCTTGAAAGGGTCACTGTTCAGTTACACAAACCCTGGGACAGTCAGAAACTCATGCACTCTCCTGGTAGTGCAGTAGATAGCTGTGTGCAAACTGATATGCTCCACAGGGAGAAATAGAGAGCTAAGAACAGTAAATGAGGGGAAGGGGCACTACAGGCGCAAGAGATACCTGACACATTCAAGTGACGAACCTGAAGGAGCAGAAGAGACAGCCACACTGAATGATAAGAACAAGCACAGGCTCCGAGACCGCACATCACTGCTGTTCATCACCAGTCACATCCCAGCGGCCTCTGTGAGCTGGTGCTGAGCTCTTCTTAAACACATACACGAAGTCTGCATCTGTACACAGCCTTGGGGAAAAAGGGTAACTGGACATAAACACACAGAGGCAACGTAAAACTAGCTGAGCAAGAGTAAGCACTTACCAAGAACAACACTATAGAGCACTTTGGATCCTACATCCAACTCATTTCTTTCATATTCTTTTTTACAAAAGAGTCAAAAGGATTTAGAGTCTTTTTGTGATATTGCGTGGATTTTTTTTATTGTAACCACACTACTCTTAGTAATAAAAATACATGAAGATAATTGCAGCCTAATTACTACCTATATAAAAACAAATCTTTACAGAGAAATAAAGAGCTGACCACAAAATAGTGTGTTTGTTTCTTGTTTTAAAAAATATATATTTAGGAAACAAGACTTCCTAGCAGACAAATATTAAACCAAATATTTCCACTGGCAATAGCATTTCTGACAACATAATAGACAGAAGGAGACAAAACACAGGTAATATTGTGTTCAGATAGTGCCAAAAATGAATGGCTGGGAAAAATATAAAATAGTGCAAACATAGAGCAATACTGCTCTTGGATATCTTCTCTGCTTCCTACAGTTTCAGATATAGGCAATCTCTCTGTACAAAGACAATCTACTTCCCTATACAGTCACTGAAGCTCTAATACGGTCATCAGCTGTAGACACACAATAGTCTGGAGGCGCTAAGGCAGAGGCAGTCAGGTACCCAGCTCAGCCCTTTGCAGAATCAGCGTGATGGTTCTGCTTAGACATAGCACAACATCTGGTTGCACACGCGTACACAGTATTTCATTCAACCTTGACATCTCGTTCTTTAGAATGCCACTGAGGACCTCAGTTATGTAAACAATGGTTGTTGCAGCACATTAATGTCTGTTTTTAAAAGCCGTGTTTATGTACAAGCTGTCACTTACATGCTGAATAGAATGTATTTAGGAAAAAAATCAGAGAACCTGCCTTTCGAGAATGAAAAAGCCTGCAGTCATTCCCCTTTGAGGGTAGAGACTTCTACTTTCTACTGTAGTCCCAAGACTGGTCCTTGACTCAGAAAACATAATGTATGATTATGATTTGTTGCTGTCATACATAACAAATGTGATTTGTTTTCAGGTGACAATAGAAAGTAATGCTGCCAATATCACCGTTTCAAACATAAATGCTACGTCTTCATACATCGTTCAGCTCAGATGCATAGCCAAGAGTGGTCATCACTGTGTCTGTATTTGGAGTAGGGAGATTTTGGTTCCTCACAGTAAGTGAAAACAGTTTTGGTGTTCTGGAGCATGAATGTGTAAAAGCCTTTTCACATTTTGTATCATATGAAGTAGGGTTGTCAGACACTGTTGAAAATATGAAGCTCCAGTTGACTCATATGAGTGCCTATCTCCATCTTTTTCATATTTACCAGAGCTCACTAACAAGCCAACACTATCATATAACACAACTACAGAAATCTCTCCAGGCAGAAGACGTGTTCTTCTTAAATGGGAGGTAACGTTCACTTTGGGTATGGGTTCATTCTCTTATATCCATAATACTAAGTGATTACTTTACAGGAAAAAAAATTAAAATTTTGATGTTGTTTTGGGGACTGTATTGTACCAACAAAACACATTGAATATTGGGTACTTTTCTTTCTGGAAACGCTAAATGTGTCGAGTGGTATTTTGAATACTATAGACTAATAAGAAAAAAAATATCAATTTATAAACTTGAAAATTATTCAAGCAGCAATTTCAAGATTCAAATCACTGAGAAATAGCGATTCTTTTCCGCTCACATTAGAAATTGCTGTGTCTCAGGTTCATCTTTTAAAATTAAGATTGCCTATACAAATAACAGACTGTACTTCACAGGTTCCTAAAGAGCATTCCTATTTTCATGGGGAACAAAATTTTTTAAAAGAACATGCAGTAAAGCTGCTACTTTAAAAATTCAGGGGAGATATATTCTAATCATGAAAAAAAAAGTCACTGACTTAAGTGAATATGAACATTTAGCTGCATGTTTCCTGTAATGACATTTTAAGTCCAAACCTCCAAGCCAACAGTATTCCCTCCTCTACAACACTTGTCACTATTAGCAGTCTCACTACTGCATAGTGGTCAGTTTTACCCAATGAAAACCATTTTACTTTTATCCTGATAAAAACACAGACAGTTGATAGTCCTGCATTTATACTCACAGGTAACTTCTTTGGTATTAGAGGCAGAAAGGACTGAGACTAGCAGAGTTTTGAAATTTCAGAAAATGGGGACAATTTTGCAATTACCTCTGTTTTTTGTTTAGGAAAAGAAGAGAGCGGAGGATAAGGATGATATATCTCCTTTACTCCCTTATCTCCTGATAAGAAGGCAAACCTGCATAGTAAATGATTCATCTGAGGACAAAGCAATAGATTGCATATGCCAATTTAGATGTTAAGTTAAAGGAAGATATTATTCTCCATTCAAGTGCTTTTGTTATAAGTATATATATTAAATCTAGGATCAAGGCAAGGAACTTAATCCAAGAAAACACTTGTACTAACTAAATGAGGTTCAAGTCCAGAGGGCTTCAGTAAACACTGAAAAGCAAAAAGGAAAGGGTGTGCTTAATTATTAGCATGTTATAAGGAGGGGGGAAAAAAAGTAAAAAAAAAAAAAAAAATGAAAAGAAAAAGAAAAGAAAATTAGGCCCTGCTGTCCTACTTTGTTTAGGCTGATCTGAAGTACCATAACATTATTCTCCAAGAAACTTTACCAGAGCTTCAAATAATATATTCCAGTTATTCCCTCCCATCCTGGAAAATACTTCTGTACCTTCAAATTTAGGAGCTTCTAGCTTTAGCAAAACCTCATCCTCACATGTATGTCTTTGGCTTTTGAATTATTGGATATCATCCCATCTATGCTACTGCAAAGGTGTCAATTCCTTCATTAAGATAACCCGGCCTTCCTCCTTGCTTTGTGTCATCTTCTCACTATTACTTTTTGTGCCAAAGGTAGCAAAGAAATAGCAGAGAAGCTGGTCTCAGAAACAATCCTAGCAGAGTTCTCAGATCTATGTCTACATAATAATTTAAGTTTCTATTCAGACTGCAATAGTTTTCATTTCCATGCTCTCACTTTCCAATCGTGGAAGACAAGTACACTGAAAAAGAGAGAGGGCAGTGACCACTAAAAATCTGTATCAACGACAGATATATAAAATGTTCTGAAGCTGTAGTGTAATTGCTAGCATTTATCCTCCAAGAGACCAGCTGTCTAACAGAGCCTAATAGATGAAGATTCTCAGAGGCATAAACTGCAATTAAACACCTCTCATTAACTTTCAAGTTCGTAATTATGAGGGATATGTTCCAGGGACATGCAGGGAATGTTACAGCTGCCTTACTGCTGTTATTACTAATTGGATACACATAACTAAGATCCCAGTTAAGCAAAACACTTAATCCTGTGCTTAAATCTGCTCAATTTAAATAGGATTTAAGCATGCCGTTAATGCGAGTAAATGTGAGTGTGTGGCTTCATTGATTCCTGCTAGTCTAATTAAAATAGTATGATTTTATCTCCAACACTAAAGGTGACATTTTGTTTATATAACTTCATTGCTCTTATTTTCTACACAGGACATAGTAACATTGCTCACTGATAATCTTTTTCGTCTTCAGGTAGCACAAAGCAGGAATGTTCTTGGATACTATGTAAACATACAAAGAGTACCCAACAATTGCAAGCATCTACCAAAACGCATTGTTCTAAAGGACCAAGAAATTCTTCTAAATCTCTCTATGGCTTATTATACAATTAATATTTCTGCTTATAACCAAGCAGGAGAATCTCCACAAACCACTTACATTGTCCCGGATTTCTATACAACAGGTATTTACTCAATCATTTACGCATTAAAGCATTAGAGAAGCTTAACGAGCAATCTTCAGACTACCTTGACAGTGTTTGGGGTGGGGACAAGAACTTCCTTGAATACTTACCAGGCTGTTATTTTTGTATGGTGAGATTGGTATTGTTTCTTAGGAAAGGACTGCTACTGAATGAACTAACAAACCCATTTAACATTACTTGCAGAGCCTCTTGTTTTCTCAGACTAGAGGAACAACTGTCAGACTGGCTGTCAGAGCACAAAGTTGAGCAGATGTCAGTAGCTTAAACAGAAAGTTCTCAGGATTATCTGAATATCAAATTTTTCAGATTAGCAGCCCCTACTTGCACATGGGAGAGGGAACAGTGAAAGGTACTTATCATATTCCAGTGATGATGTTAAGCTTTTGTGATGCCTAAATACCCAGGTTCTTCATTTGAATAAAAACAATAATAACAATCTTTTTATATTTAAACTAGCTTCATTTGCTATAATCTTCTACAAAAAAGAGCTTTAGCTATTGTACTGTAAGAAAGACTCTTCTGTGGTAAGATTCCCTTTTTTAAAAAAAACAGAGCTATATAGTATGCATAAGTAAGTCAGCGTTCAAGTACCACTGTTGATCTCCAGAAAGCTGCGACTAATTGGTTTTCAAAAACTTTCCAGCCCACTCTCCTCAGTCTGCTCTCCCTTGCCCTGCAAAAACTTAACTATTTATTTTGATTCCTGCATTTGACTGCTCTAGCAGTCTTCTAATAAAATGCAGATGGTTACCTCAAGTCGTCATTCAACCAACAGCTCCTTTTTACCAGTTTACTGAATCTAGCAGCTTGTTGTCCACGGCTCCCTCTAGGCACTTGTTAAAACAAATGCTTCTACTGATGCATAAAAACCTCTGTATCTATGATGAATTACTGGCATTAAGTGTATTCCCAAGATAAATTCCTTTGCAGTATACAGAATTCTTCCTAATCTAGTGCAGCCATTTTCTTTAATTCTACTTTATTACACTGATTTTCAGAGAGGAGATGAAATGGAGAATTGTGTCTGTCTGAGATTCCTTTCTTACCACAGCAGACATGTTGTTCCTCTTCCCACATAGTTTCAGTTAAGAACTATGTTTCAGTTCCTATTAAACTTCCTAGTTTGATAATCTGCCCTTAAAATAATTTGTATTATTTTGAGCAAAATGATTAAATATAAAGTTATATAGCTACAATCCATAATTAGCCCTCTATCCTCCTCCCCCAGGTAACATCCACTCTCTACAGCAGTCCAAGGCTGTTTAGCAACATCAAGCTGCTTCTCCCTGAAGACAACAGCCTTTTTCCACTTTCTTATGAGTAATTACAGGTGACAGGCAGCAGCCAACATAAGATCTTCTAGAGACCTTTGCAAAGTAGCAGAAGCTGAATCTGTTTTATTGACATGGTAGTGTAAACCTTACTTACCAGGTACTCACATGGCAACTCTTTAATGAAGATTCTTAAAGAAAAGGTCAGAGCAAAAGAGACTTTCCTTTCCTACTTATTGGTCTTTAATGGTATATTCATTTGCAGATTTGCCTGGCCAAATCAACGTCAGACATGAGGGAACCAAGACGGTTGTCACCTGGACTCCAGAATACAGTCCAAAATGTTTTGTGGTTGACTGGGGTACTAGTAAAGAGGATATGCACATGAAAATAATACCTGCAACTACTGGAAGCTTCATACTAGGTAACAGGAACAACATCTATTGATGGAGGGACCATTTCCTTTACTTGTTATTTATTGGTTGGAAGTAAAAGATTTTCATTCTGTTTTTAAAGGCAAACTGAAGATCGAGATAAGTACAACTTTCTTCTGCACCAACATGATACCCAGTTTTTAAACCCATCAAAGTAGATACAAAGAACAGCCTTAGGTAGATTCTTCTGGTTGTATTAGGGCAAGAGATGGATTTAAACTACTATTGCCAATATAAGGTCTCTCTTTCCCCAAATTCCAGAGAGGGACCTATACACCACTGGCTAGCACAGACACATGAAAATAAAAATGTTTCCCCTACTCCTAGGTAAACTTTGCTTTAAATACAAACTGCTCTGTTACAGGCTTGCCATTACATCACTTTTTATGCCCATGTTTGTCTCTGGCACAATATGATAGTTCTGAACTCCAATATTCTACTTCTAAGCAATGCACAAAAAGCTGCTGTAGGGATCAGTTTACAGGACAGTCACCACAAACCATATAGTTGACTCTTGCAAAGAGCAGCCAGGATTGGCTTTTTCATTCACATCTAATCTCAGGTTTATACAAATCAATCTACTGTCTTCTATGTCCTCCTGTTACATTTGTACTGCTGCATTATATCCAGTTGTAATTTTTTTATATGCTAGTTGAAGGGGAAATATCTATACATAAACTAGGATCTACAAATCTACAAATTTCTGGAGAATTATAAAGCAGGTCCAGCATATTTTAAAAGCAAATCAGCATAATGCCTTATTCTACTTTTGAAATTGTTTGCAAGAATTCCCAAGGAAAGATGCACATATTCCATACTCCAAGTAGAAAGTTGTACTCATGGTAAACTTATACTGTGTTTGAAGGATCAGAAAGTAAGAATTATACAGAAAAGCTATCAAGGTAATGTCCCTCCTCCCCTTCCTTCTCACTTCTCAGAAAACACTGATGCAAGTTTATTTGTTTTCCAGACAATATTCAGCCATATAAATTAAACAAAATAATAGTACATGGATCTGATGCCTGTCATTGTGAAAGTTTTGCAAGATATGAAAGGACTTTTGGAGTGGCCCGCTTTTACTCAGTTGAAGGAGGTATTAATCTCCTTTATACCTCATCGCTTGTGTTTCTTCTCTCTTTCTCTTCTCCTTCCATGAAGAAATCCTACAAGCACCTTCTTTCTCCAGTGACTTAGCAGCATTCTGCATTTGGCCTTGCCTTTGGTTCTAGCAGTCAGGCACTGGCAGAGTGAGTGACCTGGATATTGTTCTTTACTGACAGGCCCACTAAAATATTATTACAAATGACATTACCAAAATAACAGCAAGAAGGTCCCTGAGTTACTACTCCCCATAGCTCAAATTTGTCTATGACCAAAGTCAGATTTTCTCGTTCATACTCAGAGCTGGTTTACACTGGATGCTGAAATTAACAGGGCTGTGTGACTACTGCTGTAAAAGCATCTACAAGTCACTCACTGTTTCTGCCTACTTTGATATTGCTTAACATCACGTTGTTTTACTTAGTGAGCTTTCTCTATTCTCTTCCATCCTTTATGTAATGCTTATAGATCAGGGAAGATCTCCTGATAGGCAGCTAGGTTTCAGTCTTGAATGTCAATTGGATAACTATTGATGTAGAACTTACTTAAATTATGATCTGTTTTTTTTTTTTTTTTTTTTAGTTCCTAGAATAGGTCCCACTAATGTGACAATTCTGAATATCACAAAGCATACTGCACTGGTGCAGTGGACTGAAATAGGTGCTGAAGACTGTTTGGGCTTTCTCCAAGGCTACAGAATAAGCCACATAGATTCAGCAAGCACAAAATCTCCAGGTAAGTCACCATCACACAGAACAAAGCAGCAGCTCAGTCTCCGTGCTGCGACAGGAAAGTTTCATAAGGAGTTGTTAGGGACTTTCTCAACATACAGCTGGGGGATTTATGAGGCCATCTCAAATTATGCAATGGTTGAGAAAAAAAATCCTTACAATCTGTAACTATAATATTAAAGCAGAATTTTCTAGTAACAGTGAATCTTTGATATTTCTGAGACATTAGGATTTCAGTCACAGCACTTGCATCTTTCATTGTAACTTAGCCAAGTTTGACCTCTGAGCATTACCATAGAATTTGAAATATTATATATATTCCTTTTATTGACCTAGCAAGGAGCAAATAACTATGTATACCCTACTTATTTTGAAACATACATTTTAAATTTCATTTTTAGCAAAATTATATTAAATTTTTTGTGTGTGTGTTTAACTTCTAAGGATTCAACTTTTTTATTATGAAGTGAATATTTAGGAGCTCAAACTACTTAGATTTGCAAAAGAAAAGATATTGCTTTGGATAAACATTTTTCTTCTGTTCTGCTGTGGAAAGTACTCTTGCCATAAAAATGATGCATTATCCTTGCACAGATTAATATTTGTATAAAATTAAAGACACATTTATAAACACACACAATAGCAACTAAGACCCTACAAAGGAGAGTAATGAGAGGTCTATGATTCATGGTAGCCTATACTTTCAAAGGGCCATGAAAATCAACTAAAACTTCAAGACGGAAGTCCTGGTTTGCCTGGAGTTCGCGCTGTCTTCAGGGGACTCTTCCATTATAGGGATCTACCAGATATCTCAAGAGGAGACAGAAAAGTAGTGCCCAGGACCAGGTTTTATTTTTTTTAACTCTCCCTTAATAGGTCAATAGCAACAGTGACGCAACAGTCAATTGCCATGTTTTCCAAGTAGGAAGAATAATTTTAAATTTAGCTAAGAACTCTGCGGAAGAAGGCCTAACGGTAGCAGCATCATTTCTACTTCCATGGAGATCTTACATTCTCAGGGTCAAAGCCTGAAAAACAAGCTGTATTCTACAGCACTGTCGGTTGCATTACTCTTGCCAAGGAATAACTTGCTGCATCATCAGAAAAGAAGAAGAAGAAAAAAATCGTATTCAAATCCTTTCCTCATTCCAGGGTCAAACGCAGGACTAACATGTACATTCACTCATTCAAATACTGCTGGGAAATCAAGTCTATATTTCAACTATTAGAGCCAGAGACGAGCATGGAACGCGCTGTTCAGCATCCTGCCTGTCTTGTAGTATGTCTGGCCTGTTGCAATTACCACCTTCTTGGTTTTTAAAAGCTCATGGTTTTACTTCTGGGTTCAAACACAGTAGAATGAGTCTAACACAGCAGCATATCTTTTTTGATTTGACCACCACACTTTAGTCAGGTAAAGCTTTCTAAACAAAAAAAAATCAAGAAATAAAATATTGCTAGTTCCTCTCATTTCCTCCTACATTCATAAACTCAGACATGAGAATTCATCTAAAATTCTTATCCCCAACCCCTCTTGTGTTTCAGCTGTTAGTGTCAATTCTTCTACCACCCGTTACCATCTTACAGGGCTTAAGGAAAGGACTATCTACCGTGTGCAGGTTTCTGGATTCACCAGTGCTGGAGAAGGACCTTGGACTCTTTCACAGCCTTTCAGGACTCCAAAATATGGTACTGTGGAAGCTTTATGCAGGTGTGCTGCCTGGCATCAGTCTTTGCTTTATGCACTGCTTAGGGCATTTTTCTCTATTCTACCTTTCCCCTGCTTTGCAAGGAGTATTCACATAATAGCAGCATCTATACACCACTTCTTAAGATGCACAGAAGATTTAGGTAAGACTGCTTATCATTAAAACTTTTTTCTAACCTTGTTGTGTTAACTATATTCATAGATCTTTCTTTATTGCTGGCACCAACCACAGATGCCAGCAGTGTACGCTCTGTGCCTGGTTACGTTCAGTGCTTTTTGTGCTTCACAAAAGCCTAACTAGAGCAACTTTCCAGTTAGTCCCCTGTGCCATTAATCATAAACATAACTCAAGTAAAGTGCCCTGAAAACAAAACAAAACAAACATAAAAGTAAAACAATTGAGATAATAATAGCCACAGGAAATGTAACCTGTGACATTCAGAGAGACAGAAGTATACAAATGACTTCTCTCCACTGTAGCTTTTTGTTTTTATACCTCTTTTTTTGCATTAATACAATGAAACATTCAAAGGCATAAGCAGAGAGAAATTAAAAATTTCCCTTGAATTCAACTTAAATCTGCTTTCTCATGAAAATCCTTTCTGCTGACAAAGAACACAAGAAATCCAAAGGCTTTCACTGGACCTGATCTGCCCACACTACTGAATCTATGTTAAGATAAGATTCCATTTTTTGTGGAAAACAACAAGAAATCAGAGTTAATCATTTAATCCTTTTTTTTGTTTGTTTGTTTAATTCAAGTAGCTACACTGAATGTAAAGATCACATTACATTATTCTGGCCCTTCCAATATTTCAAAGGTTATTGTAAATCCATAAAAAGCATCTCAGATTTCTTCCTATATTAAAAAAGAACTTTTTCAGCAACAAAGCTCTTCAAATACTCTTTAAAGCAAAACTAAGTAGATTTTTGATTAAAAAAAAATACTTTTTTGTTGTTGTTGGAAGGTGTCTAGGAAAGGCATCAGCTTTTTTGCAAAGCTTTTCAGTACTAGCAACACGCTTGTGCACTGACCACACTTTCCTGATGCTATTTTGAAACTTTTGATTTAACTATCTGCAGAGAACAGCTCAACTCTGACACATTCTTTGTCACAGATGCTTCAGTTACTGTATTAGCAATACTAGTTTTGCTGCCTGTTTTTTAAGTACTTTTTCTCTTGCCATGACAAAAAAAAAAGAAGGATGTCTAGCAAGTATTAACATAAGCAATGGTAGACAGTATTGGTCTCTGGCAAGGGCTAACTGTGAATATGTTAATGTTCTAAGCAGGTAAAATAAGTATGTTACCTACTAAATACACAATCTATTTACATTACTGCTAGCAGGACCAGATAGATAATTAAAACCAAAACAAAATAAAAAAAAAAAAAAAAACCCACAACTAAGATCCGAAGCAGTTTATTTAAATAAATAACTTCATATTGAATAGTTTCTTACAAAGCCAGACCTGCAGCAAACCAAAGGGAGCTTGCTTGGGGACGTTTATTTCAACCTTCCATTATGTCGTGCTTTTCTTCGGGTGGGGGATTTGAGAATCAGTATGTAGCCAGATATTCTTAAAAAAACAAAAACCAACCTAGAAACCTCACAGTCCCGCAAAATCCCAAACCTCATCTGAACTAGGTTTCACTTCCAAGAATCCCAGAATATGTATGAAGTTTGAATTCCGTTTGAAACACTTCTCTAATGGAAGCCCTAGCACCTCGCCATACATGAATCTAAATCTGACTCCAGATCCCTGTTTGTTTCCCATCAGGCAAAGGGGAATTGGAAGGTTTTGTGACTGGCCTTTACTGCGGCATGATTCTCATTCTGATTTTTGCATCTCTCACTTGTTCTCTGGCACTTAAAAGGTAAGAAGGAAATAACGAGTGAATTATTCTTTGTAGTATTCTTCGCCCAAATTAATATGAGCTACAATACTGGGGGCACAGGCTAACACCAAAAAAGGAAAAAAAAAGAGCCTGCAAAGTAACCAATTACTTATTCATTTTCAGGTACAAACCAGTAGTACAGTTGCATACTGATAGTAACATTATTAGTGACCTGTCCTAGAATTCTACCTGCCTTTTTCTCCTTCCAAAAAGCACTTGCCTCAGATAACAAAAGGGCAGCTGCTGACAGAGGGCAAACAGGCTGTGCAAACTGGCAAACATAACTTATTTTAGCTTGTGCACCAGGCTAAACCCCTGCCTTTGGTGTTGAGAAACAAGATGTCACTTCACGCCAGCCTGCTGCTCACTTCTTGTTTTAGATCTTTTACTTTAACCTCTTCCATGCCTGATCTGGCCTTTCTAAAGGGTTTTTTTTTTTCCCTCCAATGAGAACGCCTGACACCTACACAGGCATTTTTCCTCAGAAAGGGCTTTATTTTCTTAAAGATAAAATCATGCTTAGCCTAGCTCACTAGGAAAGAGCACTGAGATAGCTAGAAAAACAGAAACCAAAAGCACAGCATAGCACTGCAACATGACAGTGAATTGCAGAAGGGTGAATGCCCCTTACTGACAAAAAGGGTCTCCAGGGACACCTCTTCTCAGTTGCTTTGGTTAGATTTGTAAAAAGCAACTCACCAGGCCAGAAAAACACCCATCTTCATAGGAGCAGTGGGGATCAGACAATTTTGTAGCCTCAGGCTTCACCTCAAACCACAACCTAAACAGCGACAAGATATTTCGCAGTTAAAGAGGTCCGGGTCTGACTGGAAGGTGAGACAGTGCAGCAGCCGGCGCTGAGCAGGGTGATGCACCAGATAACCTCCTGCGGCTGCGCTGGTTTCGGCTACGCGATGCCCTGCTCCAGCGTCCGCTTCCCGAGGAGAGGTGAGGAGACGGAGGTGCTGGAGCCGCCGGCCGCCCCTCCCGCAGGAGGTGACACTCAGTGCCCGGTGCTGACTCAGAGCAACCCAGGAGAAACTTCTCTTGGGTGGGAGAAACTTCCTGGGCATCCCACGCTCCCACCCTCTCCCCTCTCCCTTCCCGGTAGCTCCTCTCCTCCCTGAGAGGAGTCCAGGAGCACCGCGCTGGAGCAGCCGTGGAGGCCGGGGCAGGGGAGAAGCACCACAAAATAAAAGCTAGTCTGAGATTTACACAGCGATCGCAACCCCCATTCCCAGAGTGGGTGCCTAGCTCTGCCTTTTGCTGCTCACCGCAGCCTTGCTCCGCCAGGGAGGCGCCTCGGGGAGCTGCTGGTTTGGGCCTGCCCTTCGGAGCTGCCCTGCGCTGTGCTGCCGGCTGCCTCCCCTCTCCAATCCCCCGTCACGGCCCGCCCGACCCGCGCCGGCGAGGAGGACGGCGGAGCCCCCCGCGCAGCGGCCGCCCTGGGCCCGCGGGGTGAGCAGCCACCTTGCTGCAGCCCCTGCTGCCGCCCGCCTTGCCCGCGCGCCCGCCGCGGCGCCCTGTCCGTGTGTCCAGAGGGGC
>JAWLRI010000198.1:869888-882950 GCA_034781795.1 Crypturellus tataupa | reverse complement strand
ACAAGTTGAACAGGACTGGACCAAGGACTGACCCCTGGGGTACACCACTCAACACAGGCCTCCAACTAGACTCCGCAGCACTGATCACCACCCTCTGAGCTCTGCCATGCAGCCAGTTGCCAATCCACCTCACTGTCTGCACAGTCTGTAGCCAGATCACACAAAGGCCTCCTGTTGGTCTCGTTCTGATAATCTCTAAACTGGGCGAGAAGATGAATAGTTTTATATAGGGGAGAAACAAGAATGCTATAGTAGCTGATTCTATAACCAGACAGCGAGACACTGTAAGCATCAACACTGCAAAACCTGGAGTTCTACAAAGGGTAACAGAAATGCTACATAAACCCAAGTCTTGAAAACATTCCTTTAAGCATTATTCTTTTTGCTGGTAACATTAAATTTTTCAAACAGATTAGAGGTTGCTGCAGGTTGTTGCAATGTTTAGGTAAGAAATCATATCTGCTATGTTCTTGTTTTGCGCCATTTTTTTTCTTTGATAAGAAGGCCTGTAATCTGCTGTTGATCAGTTCCAGGTGCACAACAGGATGTACAACAGTGAAAATATTATTCAATCTCTGTGTTAGCTGTATTTGGATAAGGAATACAATAGCATCAGCCAGGGACCCCAGGGAAGAAATGGTCTAAAAATGCATCTGTTTCCACTTCTTAAGCATCTCTGCTCTTTCAGGAGTCTCTCTGCTTCTTTTACTGTTCTTCCCCCTTATAGCACAAGACCTGTGATCTTCTTTCATTTCTCCTGTAGCTGGCTGCTGCTTTGCTTCACCTCTTAAGAAGGATTGGTGCTTAGGATTGTTCAGAGCTCCACATAAGAAAGCTGTCGTCTCGGTATGAAGAACGTTCAACCCTTGGAAGAATCTCTGTTCAGCGACACAAACCCCGGGCTCTTCTAGGACAGCCAGAAACTCACACATTCTCCTCCTGGTAGTGCAGTAGATAGCTGCGTGCAGACTGATACACTCCATAGGGAGGAATAGAGAGTTAAGAACAGTAAATGAGGGGAGGGGGCACTACAGGGTGCTCTGGAGGCACAACAGATGTGACATGTTCAAGTGACAAACCTGAAGGACCAGAAGAGACAACCATGCTGAATGATGAGAACAAGCATGGACTCTGAGACTGCACATCACTGCTGTTCATCACCTGCCACATCCCAGCTGACTCTCTGAGCTAGTACTGAGCTCTTCTTAATCACATACATGAAGTCTGCATTTGTACATAGCCTTGGGAAAAAAGGGTGACTGGACTTACAAGTACAGAGGAGATATAAAACTAACTAAGCAAGAGTAAGCACTTACCAAGAACAATATTGTAGAGCACTTGGGATCCTACATCTAACTTGCTTCATGCATATTCTTTTTTACAAAACAGTCAAAAGGATTTAGAGTCTTTCTGTGATATGGCGTGGATTTTTTTATTGTAAACACACTACTCTTAGTAACAAAAATACATGAAGATAATTACAGCCTAATTACCAACTATATAAAAACAAATCTTTGCAGCAAAGAGCTGACCACAAAATGGCGTTTGTTTCTTGTTTCAAAAAATACATATTTAGCAAACAAAATTTCCTAGCAGACAAATATCAAAACAAATATTTCCATTTGCAATAGCATTTCTGAAAACATAACAGACAGTATGTGACAGAACACAGGTAATGTTGTGTTCAGATCTCCACAAACCACTTGCATTGCCCTGGATTTCTATACAACAGGTACTTACTCTATCATTTACTCATTAAAGCATTAGAGAAGCTTAATGAGCAATCTTCAGACTACCTTGACAGTGTTTGGGGTAGGGACAAGCATTCCCTTGAATACTTATCAGGCTGTTATTTTTGTATGGTGAGATTGGTATTGTTTCTTAGGAAATAATTGCTACTGAAATTAACTAACAGACAACCCATTTAACATTACTTGAAGAGCCTCTTGTTTCCTCAGACTAGAGAAACAACTGTCAGACTGGCTTGCAGAGCACACACAACATTGAGCAGGTGTCAGCAGCTTAAACAGAAAGTTCTCAGGATTATATGCATATCTAATTTTTCAGTTCAGCAACTTTTATTTTGTGATAACCCCTACTGGCACATGGGAGGGGGAACAGTAGAAGGTACTTATATTCCAGTGATGATGTTAACCTTCTGTGATGCCTAAATACCCAGGTTTTTCATTTCAACAAAAACAATATATACCAATGTTTCTTTTTATATTTAAGCTAGTTTCATTTGCTATAATCTTCTACAAAAAAAAAACCTTTAGCTATTGTACTGTAAGAAAGACTCTTCTGTGGTAAGATTCCTTCTTTAAAAAAAACGGAGCTATATAGTATGCATAAGTAAGTCAACGTGCAAGTACCACTGTTGATCTCCAGAAAGATGCAACTAATTGGTTTTCAAAAACTTTCCAGCCTACTCTCCCCAGTCTGCTCTCCTTTGCCCTGCAAATACTTAACAATTTATTTTGCTTCCTGCATTTGACTGCTTTGGCAGTCTTCTAATAAAATGCATATGGCTACCTCAAGTCGTCATTCAACTGGCAGCTCCTTTTTACTAGTTTACTGAATCTAGCAGCTTGTTGTCCACGGCTCCCTCTAGGCATTTGTTAAAACAAATGCTTCTACTTATGCATAGAAATCTCTATATCTATGATGAATTACTGGCATTAAGTGTGTTCCCAAGATAAATTCCTTTGTAGTATACAAAATTCTTCCTAATCTAGTACAGCCATTTTCTTTAATTCTACTTTACTACACTGATTTTCAGAGAGGAGATGAAATGGAGAATTGTATCTGTTATGAAATTCCCTTCTTACCACAGCTGACAGATTGTTCCTCTTCTCACATAGTTTCAGTCAGAAGGTCTTTCCTAGTTTGATAATCTGCCCTTAAAATAATTTGTATTTTGAGCAAAACGATTAAAGTTATATAAAGTTATATAGCTATAATCCATAATTAGCCCCTCTATCCTCCTCTCCCAGGTAAAAGCCATCTCACATCCACTCTCTCTACAGCGGTCCAAGGTTGTTTAGCAACATCAAGCTTCCTCTCTCTGAGGGCTACAATAGCCTTTTTCCACTTTCTTACAAGGGATTAAAGGTCACGGGCAGCAGCCAACATCATAGGATCTTCTAGAGACCTTTGCAAAGTAGCAGATGCTGAATCTGTTTTATTGACATGGTAGTGTAAACCTTACTGGGCACTCACACAGCAACTTTTTAATGAAGATTCTTAAAGAAAAAGTCAGAGCAAAAGAGAGTTTGCTTTCCTATTTAATGATCTTTAATGGTATATTCATTTGTAGACTTGCCTGGCCAATTCAATGTCAGACATGAGGGAATCAAGACAGTTGTCACCTGGACTCCAGAATACAGTCCAAAATGTTTTGTGGTTGACTGTGGCACTAGTAAAGAGGACATGCACATGAAAATAATATCTGCAACTGCTGGAAGCTTCATACTAGGTAACAGGAACAACATCTATTGATGGAGGGACCATTTCCTTTACTGGTTATTTATTGGTTGGACGTAAAGGATTTTCATCCTGTTTTTAAGAGAAAACTGAAGATCAAGATAAGTACAACTTTCTTTTGCATCAACAGGATACCCATTTTTTAAATACATCAAAGCAGATACAAAGAACAGTCTTAGGTAGATTCTTCTGGTTGTATTAGGGCAAGAGATGGAAGTAAACTACTGTTGCCAGTATAAGGTCTCTCCTTCCCCAAATTCCAGAGAGGGACCTATACACTACTGGCTAGCACAGCCACATGCAAATAAAAATGTTTCCCCTGTTCCTAGGTAAACTTTGCTTTAAATACAAACTGCTCTGTTACAGGCTTGCCATTACATCACTTTTTGTCCCTGGCACAACACAATAGTTCTCAAATCCAATATTCTACTTACTAAGTGATACACAATAAGCTGCTGTGGGGATCAGTTTACAGGACAGTCATCCCAAATCATATAGTTGACTCTTGCAAAGAGCAGCCAGGATTCGCTTTTCTGTACACATCTAATCTCAGGCTTATATAGATCAATCTACTGTCTTTCATGGTCCTCCTGTTACATTTGTGCTGCTACATTACATGCAGTTGCAATTTTTTTTTTATATGCTAGTTGAGGGGGAAAATATCTATACATAAACTAGGATTTACAAATCTACAAATTTCCAGGGGAGAGCTATAAGCAGGTCCAGCATATTTTAAAAGCAAATCAGCATTATGTCTTATTCTACTTTTGAAATTGTTTGCAAGAAGGGTCACAAGGAAAGACGTACATATTTTGTACTTCAAGTAGAAAGGTGTACTCATGGTAAACTTATACTATGTTTTAAGGATCGGAAAGTAAGAATTATACAGAAAAGCTATCAAGGTAACGTCCCTCCTCCCCTTCCTTCTCACTTTTCAGTAAACACCAATGCAAGTTTGTTTGTTTTCCAGACAATATTCAGCCATATAAGTTAAAATAATGGTACATGGATCTGATGCCTGTCATTGTGAAAGTTTCGCAAGATACAAAAAGACTTTTGGAGTGGCCCGCTTTTACTCAGTTGAAGGAGGTATTCCTCTCCTTTATACCTCATCCCTTGTATTTCTTCTCATTTCCTATCTGCATCCATAAAGAAATCCTACAAAGCAGCTTCTTTCTCCAGTGACTTAGCAGCATTCTCCATTTAGCCTTGCCTTTGGTCCTAGCAGTCAGGCACTTGCAGAGTGAGTGACCTGGATACTGTTCTTTACTGACAGGCCCACCAAAATGTTATTATTACAAATGTCATTACCAAAATAACAGCAAGAAGGTCCCTGAGTTACTAGTCCCCATAGCTCAAATTTGTCTATGACCAAAGTCAGATTTTCTGGCTCACATTCAGAGCTGACTTACACTGAAATTAATAGGGCTGTGTGACTATTGCAGTAAAAGCATCCACAACAAGTTACTCGCTGTTTCTGCCTACTTTGATATTCCTTAACATCACGTTGTTTTACTCAGTGGGATTTCTCTTTTCTCTTCAATGCTTTATGCAGTGTTTACGGATCAGGGAAGATCTCCTGATAGGCAGCTAGGTTTCAGCCTTGCACATCAATCGGATAACTATTAATGTAGAATTTATATTATAATCTGTTTTTTTTTATAAGTTCCTAGAATAGGTCCCACTAATGTGACAATTCTGAATATCACAAAGCATACTGCACCTGTGCAGTGGACTGAACTAGGTGCTGAAGACCGTTTGGGCTTTCTCCAGGGCTACAAAATAAGCTACATAGATTCAGCAAGAGCAAAATCTCCGGGTAAGTCACCATCACGCAGAACAAAGCAGCAGCTCAGTCTCGGTGCTGTGACAGAAAAGTTTCATAAGGAGTTGTTAAGGAATTTCACAACATACAGCTGGGGAATTTATAAGGCTATCTTAAATTACAGAGTGATGAGAAAAAAATTCTTGCAACCTATAACTGTAATATTACAGCAGAATTTTCTAGCAACAATGAAACTTTGATATTTCTGAGGCATTAGGATTTCAGTCACAGCACTTAGCCAAGTTTGACCTCTGAGCATTACCACAGAATTTCAAAAATTATATATATTTTTTTATTGACCCAACAAGTAGCAAATAACTATGTATACTCTATCTATTTTGAAATACACATTTTTAATTTAATTTTTAGCAAAATTATATTAAATTGATAGTTTTTGTGTTTAACTTGTAAGGATTCAACTTTTATATTATAAAGTGAATATTTAGGAGCTCAAACTTCTTAGGTTTACAAAAGAAAAAAACATCGCTTTCCTTCTGCTTTCCTTCTGCTGTGGAAAGTACTCTTGCCATGAAAAATGATGCATTATCCTTGCACAGATTGATATTTGTATAAAATTAAAGACATACAGATAAAAAAATAGCAACTAAGACCCTGCAAAGGAGAGTAATGAGGGGTCTATGATTCATGGCAGCCTATACTTTTAAAGGGCCAAGAAAAGTAACTAAAGCTTCAAGACTGAAGTCCTGGCTTCCCTGGAGTCAGCACTGTCTTCAGGGAACTCTTCCATTCCAGGGACCTACCAGATATCTCAAGAGGAGACAGAAGAGTAGTGCCCAGGACCAGGCTTTATTTTTTAACTCTTCCCTAATGGGTCAATACCAACAGTGACCCAACAGCCGATTGCCGTGTTTTCCAGGCAGTAAGAATAATTTTAAATTTTGCTAAGAACTTTAAGGAAGGAAGCCTACAGGTGACAGCACCATTTCTACTTCCATGGAGATCTTACATTCTCAATGGCAAGCTTGGAAAACAATTTCTGTCATATCAGATGTATTCTACAACACTGCTGATTGCATTACTCTTGCCAGGGAATAACTTGCTGTATAATCAGAAAGGAAGAAAAAAAAGCCTTAAAATCCTTTGCTCATTTCATCTATTAGAGCCAGAGATATTAATGGAATGTGCTGTTCAGCATCTTACACGTACTACCTGTCATGTAGTATGCCTAGCCTGTTGCAATTACCACCTTCTTGCTTTGAAGAAGCTCATGGTTTTACTTCTGGGTTGAAACGCACTAGAATGAGTCTAACACAACAGTAGAGTCTTTTTTGATTTGATCACAGCTTTAGTCAGGTAAAGCTTTCTAAAGAAAAAAAATAAATCAAGAAATAAAATATTGCTAGTTCCCCTGAGTTACTCCTACATTCATAAACTCAGACATGAGAATTCATCTAAAATTCTTACCGCCAACCCCTCTTGTGTTTCAGCTGTTACTGTCAATTCTTCTACCACACGTTACCATCTTACCGGACTTAAGGAAAGGACTATCTACCATATGCAGGTTTCAGGATTCACCAATGCTGGAGAAGGACCTCAGACACTTTCACAGCCTTTCAGGACTCCAAAATATGGTACCGTGGAAGCTTTATGCAACTGTGCTGCCTGGCATCAGTCTTTGCTTTATGCACCGTTTAGAGCATTTTTCTCTACTCTCCATTTCCCCTGCTTTGCAGGGAGTATTCACACAGCAGCAGTGTCTATATATCACTGCTTAAGATGCATAGACGATTTAGTTAAGGTTCCTTATCGTCGAAACTTTTTTCTGACCTTGTAGTGTTAACTATATTCACAGATCTTTTCTTTATTGCTGGCACCAACCACAGATGCCAGTAGCGTAGATTCTATGCCTGGTTACGTTCAGTGCTTTTTGTGCTTCACAAAAGTTGAACAACTTTCCAGTTAGTCACCTATGCCATTAATCATAAACATAACCCAAGTGAAGTGCCCTGAAAACAAAACAAACGTAAAAGCAAAACAGCTGAGACAATAATAGCCACAGGAAAAGTAACCTGTGACATTCAAAGAGACAGAAGTATATAAATGATTTCTCCTCACTTTAGCTTTTTGTTTTTATACTTCTTTTTTTTCCCTTAAATTCAACTTAAATCCAGTTTCCCATGAAAATCCTTTCTGCTGACAAAGCACACAAGAAATCCAAGGGCTTTCACTGGACCTAATCTGCCAGGCTTCTATTCTGCCCATGCTACTGAATCTGTGTTAAGATAAGATTCCATTTTTGTGGAAAATAACAAGAACTCAGAGTTAATTTAATGCCTTTTTTGTTTGTTTAATTCAAGTAACTACACTGAATTTAAAGATCACATTACATTATTCTGGCCTTTCCAATATTTCAAAGGTTACTTTAAATCCATTAAAAGCATCTCAGACTTCTTCCTCTATTAAAAAAATAAAAAAAACACAAACTTTTTCAGCAACAAAGCAGTTAGTTTTTCAAATACCCTTTAAAAGAAAACTAAGTAGCTGTTAGATTTTAAAAAATACTTTTTTGTTGGAAGGTGCATAGGAAAGGGCATCAGCCTTTTTTGCAAAGTTTTTCAGTACCAGCAACATGCTTGTGTACTGACCACATTTTATTGATGCTATTTTGAAACTTTTGATTTAACTATCTGCAGAGAACAGTTCAACTCTAACACATTCTTTGTCATAGATGCTTCAGTTACTGTATTAGCAATACTAGTTTTGCTGCCTGTTTAAGTACTTTTTCTCCTGCTATGACAGAAAAAGAAGGATCTCTAGCAGGTATTAATGTAAGCAATGGTAGGCAGTATTGGGGTGTGGCAAAGCCTAACTGTAAGAATATCTTAATGTTCCAAGAAGGTGAAGTAGGCATGTTACCTACTAAACACACAATCTACATTACTGTTACCAGGACCAGATGGGTTAGTAAAAACAAAACAAAATGAAAAACAAACAAAAAAAACCACAAAAACCAAAACACAACTAAAATCCAAAGTAGTTTAAGTAAATAACTTCATATTGAATAGTTTCTTATAAAGCCAAACCAGAAAACCGAAAGGAGCTTGCATGGGGAGGTTTACTTCACCCTTCTATTACGTAGTGCTTTTCTTTGGGTGGGAGATTTAAGAATCAGTATGTACCCAGACATCTTAAAAAATACAACCAACCTAGAAACCTCATAGTCCTGCAAAATCTCAAACCTCATTTGAACTAGATTTCACTTCCAGGAATCCCAGAACATGTATGAAGTTGGACTTCTTTAAATTCTGTTTGAAATGCTTCTCTAACGAAAGCACTAGCACCTCTCTGTACTTGGTACCTAAATCTGACTCCATATCCCTGTTTGTTTTCCATCAGGCAAAGGGGAATTTGAAGGTTTTGTGACTGGCCTTTACTGAGGCATGATGCTTGTTCTGTTTTGTGCACCTCTCACTTGTTCTCCAGTGCTTAAAAGGTAAGAAGGAAATATTGAATGAATTATTCTTTGTAGTGATAAAGTACCCCCCAAATTAATTTGTGCTACAATACTAGGGGCAAAGGCTAACACCAAAAAAAAAAAATAGCCTGCAAAGTAACCAATTAATTATTCCTTTTCGGATACAAACCAGTACAGTTGCATATAGACGCTCACGTTATTAGTGTGAGATCCTAGAATACTACCTGCCTTTTTCTCCTTTTAAAAAACACCTACCTCAGATACCAAAAGGGCAGCTGCTGACAAGGAGAGCAAACATGCTGTGCAAACTGGCAAAACATAACTTATTTTAGCTTATGAATCAGGCTAAACTCCTGCCTTTGCTGTTGAGAAACAAGACATCATTTCATGCCAGCCTGCCGTTCACTTTCTTTTTTTCAGATCTTTTACTTTAAGCTGTTCCATGCCTGATCTGGCCTTTCTAAAAGGGCTTTTTTTTTCTCCCTCTCATGAGAATGCCTGACACCTACACAGACATTTTGCCTCAGAAAGGGCTTTATTTTCTTAAAGATAAGATCATGCTTAGCCTAGCTCGCTAGGAAAGAGCACCGATAGCTAGAAAAACAGCAACCAAAAGCACAGCATAGCACTGCAACATGACAGTGAATGTCAGGAGTGGTGAATGTCCCTTACTGAGAAAAAGGGTCTCCAGGGACACCTCTTCTCAGTTGCTTTGGTTAGATTTGTAAAAAGCGACTCACCAAGCCAGAAAAACACCCATCTTCATAGGAGCAGCAGAGATCAGACAATTTTGTAGCCTCAGGCTTTACCTCAAATCACAACCTAATCAGAGACAAGATATTTCACATTTACAGAATCCCAGAATGGTTGAGGTTGGCAGGGACCTCTAGCGATCATCTAGTCCAACCCCCCTGCTCCAGCAGGGACACCTAGAGCACGGGGCACAGGGTGGTGTCCAGGTGGGTTTGGAAAATCTCTGGAGAAGGAGACTCCACAGCCTCTCTGGGCAGCCTGTGCCAGGGCTCTGTCACCCTCACAGGAAAGAAGCTCTTCCTTAAGTTCCTGTAAATTGGTCTGTTGCAGTCTCTAGCTAAAACTGACTTTTGTTCAAAGCCCTCAAAAGGTAAGAGATTACTCACCTGTAACCAGAAAAGTTGAAACGTGCAGGGCACACAAGGATTTGCACATAATGTACCTATATATTTTGTCATTCCAGATCACAACACTTTTCATCTTTGCTGTTTCTTTGGGTAGTGAATACTGTAGTGAACAATTGCAGGTAATACCCATGTTCCCACAGTTACCTGGGCAAGGACTGCACTATCAGGTGTCACATCTTCTCTGGATGGCTCTACAGTGGCAAAGGACTTGATAGAAGTATGTCTTGAGCTCCAATTGCTGATCAAAAATTTCAGAAAATGGAGGCATTTATCGGTAGTTCCTCTGATGTCGTTGAATAGAAGAGAGGAAGTTCCACCCCGTCTGCTCGGACCACGGGAACTAAAAGGATGATGCATACTGTTTGTTATTTTTCCTTATCATTCTATGTTTACATACTCTGTTCTTCCAATAGCCCCAATATCTCACAGACTTGAAGGCTGAGGGTTGCACACTGCCACGACTGACACGATCTTTATGAAATGAAATAAAAGCCCTTATGATCAGTTAAAGTGTCCCTACTCTGCATTATGTTTTATCTCAGGTCCCAGAAATATAGATCACCCTTCAAGTTGACCTGGAACATACTTTAAACTAGTCCAGTGTATTACAAGACACCTAGCGCAGACTAGACTAAGCCGGCTGGCTGGGATACACGGGTTATATTCTGGCAATAAAAATGCCAAACTACTAGAGAAACAGAATTTTAACAGCTCAGGAGACATCTAATGAATATTAGTAACACGAGTATCCCTTTAAAAATCGAATAAAGTAAAGGAGCATCTGTGGGAAATGTTAGGTTGATGACCATAATGCTAATACACAAACCTAATGAAAACAGATAATTAGGCATCTCATTCAAGGTTCACATTGCATGGGGACTGCTGCATTTGCTCTGAATTTCTAAACCAAATAGTCTGAATCAACCCTTTAAGATGTTACCTCAATTAAATGCAAAGATTATCTTTAAAAATAAATTTAAGATTTGCAGAGAGAAAAAGAGGAGATGCACAGTCTTCCTCAGGTCTGGAACTAAAGCAGCAAATTTAAAAATGACTGTTACGTTTATGCTTGCCTCTTTTCTTAAAACAGGTAGGCAAAACAAGCATGTAAAAAAAAAGAAACCTAAGCATTGAACACACAGTGAATGTTAACACGAAAATATCCATGACAATAAATTGACAAGTATTGTTACAAGTGCTGCATAAACTCCTGCTCCTACTAAACAGGAGGAATTTTGACAAACAAACAGCTCTATAGAGCTGAATGTATTAACTTACTATTTAAGACAACCGCTTAAGAGGACTCTCCCTGTTAAACTACGATAGTAAACAGCATTCCTATGGAGGAGGAACCATTTTCAGGGGCACATGTAGCCTAAAATAAAAAGATAAAAAGTACTGCTTCAAAAATATTTCCCATCTGACTTTAATGGAAGAGAGTTTATGACATAAATAAATCTTTGGGACATTATTTATTTACAAAAATATCAGAAACATAATAGCAGCATTTGAAATTTCTTTACTTGCTTCATTATACCACAAATACACTTTGCCAATGTGGAACAATTCTGAGTATAATCTAAATATATAAACCTACTCAACAGTTAAAAACAAACAAACAAACAAAATAACCTCTATAGTCATCAGAGGAAAACCAAATGCTTTAGAAATTGCCTCAGATTTTTTAGGAATTGTCTCAGATTTATTATCTAGTGCCTCAATATTTTCACCATAAAAGCACTTAACTGAAAGCCTCATTAAGACCACCAAGGACTGGGTGAATGGGAAGGCTAAATGATTCTTCTACCATTGCTGATAACAGTCCTTCAGGTCAAAAATGAGTCATAGCCTTGTCAGTCATGACAGTCATGATCATTAATATGATCAGCCTGGAACATACCTTGTATGTTGAAAAATCTTAAGTCTTGTGTCAAAATTGACACTAGATTGTCGCACAGAATCACAGAATGGTCAAGGTTGGAAGGGACCTCTAGAGATCATCTAGTCCAACCCCCAAAAGCATAGTATAAAAAAGTGTAACTTAGTATTGAAAAAAAACCCAAAACGTGAAATTGGGTGAAATTTCCCAAAATAAAACATATAAACAGCTAAAAAAATAATTTTTATGGTCACCGTACTTTTATATTAGGCTCAATAATCAGTAAGTGCCACAGCATTTCTTTTTGGACCTATTTGATAAAACATCATGTTTCCAAAATGCATATGTTTACATATTAGCTAGTAAAATGAATGAGCTCTAATCTTGTTTCTTTACAAGCTAACCAAAAGACAATCACGCTTCAGTTCTAAGTAGAAGATACAAACAGTTAATGCTACAGTGATGTGTTCAAGTGTTTTACAGACGAACAAAAAACAAAACAACAACAAAGCCCTGAGAACAGTGGTCAGGAGAATATATAAGCATTTGCAATATTCAGAGCATCCATTACTTGTGATCTTTTGTTTAGACTGAAAAGAAAACCCTCACAAATCCCTAAGGCTAAAATTCTGAAACCATTTCAAACTATCGGAATAAGTTAAGGGCAACACAGAGAAGTCATCACATTACAAACAGACTTGCAGAACTTCAAATTAATTTTAGGTGTTGCCTTAGATATAACTGGATTGGAGAACACTAGGAAACAAATGGCAAGCAATTCAAAGCACGATACCAACTGCAGAATTTACCTTCTGAGCAGCACGTGCTCAACTGGTCAGCTCACTTGGGGATCCAAGCTGTTCGCAGGTTACTGCCATTAGCCAGCTACCTAGTTTAGAGATAGTTCAGATGTATCTATTGGAAATTGCAAATCAAATAAATTAGTTGGTGATTAATGGGAAGTCAGAGGCCTTGCTGTAGGTGTGTCATGAATTTTCTAAGAGAACCATTAAATCACACACAATACAAAACAATACGCTGATACGGAACTACAGCTGTGATAAATTATCTGTGACTTTTGAAAGGCATTTTCTTAGCTAACCACACAATTTTTACATATTCTGTAACTGCTGTATAATATAGCTCTGCAATTTCAGGATAACAAAACTCAAAATCAAACTAATATCAACTGAAATATATTGCAAGAATTCTAATAATTTCTCCCAGACAAGGGGAGAATTAGCTTTTTAAAGGGAATATAAGTAATACAATTTTTTTT
>JAWLRI010000198.1:827088-839321 GCA_034781795.1 Crypturellus tataupa | reverse complement strand
CCCAGAAATGGCAAATAACCAAATCAGTAAAAAAAAGAAAAAAAAAAAAAAAAGAAGAAAAAAAAGAAAAAGAAAAACAAAGTAAGTGCTAATGGAAATCCGTGCTTTTTCCTTCTGTGATGCTACCTATCCTTGATGCAAAAAATAAATAAAAATAAAAACTATTGTGACTCCACACAGTCTATAATACAAGTGAACTTGGGGGGGAGGGAAAGAGCAAAAAAATTTTAGACCAGTACTGTCTTCCATTCAGAGTTATCTCAGTTTATAAGAAATTTTGATAAATTAGCTGTAAATTTACTAAGATTGAAGAAAATCACAACTGATTAGCTAAGCAAGAGATATTTTCCTAAAATACATTTTTTCTACTATTTGAACCACACCTATCACGTTAATAACCTAAGTAATATCTAAGCTGAACTAAATGTAGGTTTCAAAGTTAGTTATAATGATAGCTAAATTAACTAAACTGAACTGAAAATTGTAGGAAGAAATCCTATTTATGCTAGATATATTAGATATCTAAGATATATCCCAAACTGCAGACATCATTACATATTCTATCTAATCGATCCTTTTACACTTTGCTTACATAAATCCTTTTACTTAAACATGTTTTAAAAGTCAAAGAATCTACAAATACTATGTCTGTACCTTGTAGTGCTTTGATTCAAATAATATGTTTTCACTACTAAACTCTAACATCAGGAATTTAAAATGAAAACATTCTTAGCAAAAAGCAGCATAGGAGATAAACTTCAAAAAATTGTACAACTTTCACTAACCCCCCCCACAGGAATCACACTACTTAAAACAAAACGAAACAACAATAAAGTGTTGCAAACCTGTTCTACAGATATGCATCCCAGAATTGGGTTACAGTTAGGTAAGCCCAAAGGACAAAATAAATGAAAATTAATTTAAATGTATCGTGGATAGCACAGAAAAGATAAAACAACAGTACCAACTTTTGTCTCATGACCTATTTACAGATAGCTATTTTAAATTTTGAAATACCTTAGTCGTTAACATGTTAGAAAACAAATCATTTGTTAAGTCATTAGAGCTTAAGAATTAACTGTGCAGTAATGTCTTCCATGTCTTTTCTTTAAAATATGCACGAGTTTAAGTTGTCACCATGGTATTCAGCATTGGGAGAGCTCTCCCCGGCCTCATTTTGAAGTAAGCCATACCAAGACAGCTATACCTGGTTTGCCTGGATGATCGCAAGAAATCAAGTACCTGGCTGAATATCCTGCCTACTGTGTAGCTAAGCAGGTTTCTGAATACACAATTACAGTAACTGCGCATGGAAATTAGACATACAATTACATACTAGTTCTTCTGAAGATCAAAATATTTCAGTGTTTTTGAATGACTGATCACCACATCCCTGTCAATCACACCATCTCCTGAACAGGCAGCATCTTGCAATTAACTGGATGCTTGCGCAAAATTCCACATGGTCAAGAGACGTTGTGTTAGTAAATCCAAGGACAGAAATGCCTCCTCAAAAAGTACAGCTACGCCATGATTTAGATGTATTCAATAATGTACATAAGCATATGCCTAATTTAAAGCATGCACTTACATAAAATTCATTATGCAGTTAGGTAGATGAACTCAAGAAATGTTTAAATACCCTTGTAAATAGGAACTGAGTTAGGTATATAACTAAACAGACAATGAGTCAAGTTCGGAAATCTAAGCCAAAATTTTAAGCATAAAAGGGCATCTTACTGAAATAAATGGAACTAGTTGCTTAAATTTGGCTTAAGGAATTTGTTGAATATTTTCAGTTAAGTAAATTACCATGGCACTTCAAAAAATGAATAATATGTCTATTTAAATTATGAGTTGGTAACATAATTTCCAGAATATTCTGGTCTCTCAAAAACATATTTTTATTAAAAAAAATAAAAATGCCACAAAGATTTATTTTATGTGGGATTGAGAAAGGGTCTATTTTTACAGACAGATTTGTTTGTGTATCTGCCTGTATTCTGGAGATGCTGTCTTTTCACAAGTTCCTCCTCTATTTAAGAATTCAAGCATTTAATAATGACGCTTGAAACAGGAAAAAAAAGGAGGCGAGGGAAAGAAGGGGAAGAAAAAAAAAAGAACTATAACCTGCAAATTTACTTTCCTGCTCTCCAGACAGATTCAAAATTAATGAATTAATATGCAAAACAAAATAGCCTCAAGAGTTATTACAAAACTTCAAGATTGTTCATAACTCTCCATAAACCTATTCTGAAAAGGAACATAAGCTCACAAAAATATAACAGAACATGTGAGTTAAAAGACAACAAATTAGGACATTACAGCTTTATATACCCTGCAGCAGGATAACTGCTTTGCTTTTTTAACTGATGTTATTTGTAAGTAAAATGAGAATGTCAAAGATACTTTTTTCTATTCAGGGAAAACAGACAAAATTAATATGTTACATATATCATACCCTTAGAAATATTTTTAAAAGATTTTTGAGTATTTAATTTAACTAATGATGCTGTGATAATTTACATAACTTTTTGCTTCATGAAAGATTCTGGAAGCAAACATACATTATCCCTGCACTGCCTAGAAACGCCTTATGCTTCTTAGGCATACATATACAGTTCTCCTAAATACAAGTTGTGTTTGTTAATTACTTGTATTTTTAAGTAGTCCTAGTCAACTTGGTCCATATCACAACCCATTTCATAAGATACAGTACAAAGAAAGTGTTTATCTTACACAGGTGCTGAACACACTGTTTTTATCTTGCTTCCTACTTTTTGTACTGAAACTACGTATTTTATTTCCCTCCCCACAATCTGCTTCAGCAATAAGTAAGTTTGCTCACTGATAAAAAAAATCTGTTCCCATGTCCTTTAAATATAATGGAAATAATTGCTCTTTTGCTTTTATTTTAAATCAATGTGGAATGCTCACACAGGAATTAAATGACCTCTGTGTGATCTGATTCATGATTCTTATTGGATTTAGCAGCAATGACTAAAGAGATTACAGCTACTGGCAATTACTCCTTCTACTGACACAGCTAAATCCAACAGAGATCATGAAGCAAAGCCCTTCCCAGCTGCAGCTGGCAGCCTAGTGCTCTGAAAGTGAAACCAATTGGTCTTAATACACTTGGCTGGGAGAGGCTTGAGGAGCAGATACACACCCTAGTCCACCCCTTCCATCCCAGGGGTGGGATACTGAAGGAGGCGGCTAGATGGACATGTAGGGATAATAATCTTTCACATCACTCCAGCACAAAATGCCAGGGTTTGTGAGAAAGATGCCCAAGAAGACTGGGGAGGAGGAGGAAAAACACCACTGGAGCATGTGAAAGTGCAACAAATACACACATAGACACACATACACACATGAAGCAGCAATTCAATCTTCCCACAAAATACAGCGTTTAAAGACAATGTGCCTTCTAGAACACATTCCAACCAAAACCTCAGTCTGCATTTGGACTTATGAGCAGGAAAGGATTTTTCTAAAAGTTACAGAGGACAAAAGGATAAAATCTTACTGCCACTGACCTCACTGAGGCAAGACTTTGCCAGAATTAAGTATTTCATGATATCTACCATGTAAGAAAGTTCGCATTCAGAAATGATTAATTCAAATTCCTCAGATATAAATACATAGCCTTCTTTTAAACAGGCAACTTCATTTTAAATGAAGCTACTCTGTTGATAAGAAAGTGGCAGAGTAAGATTCATGCCTTTTTTTTGATAAACTTCTCCAGTAACTAAAGTTTAAACTGTCCTTTTCCAAAATAAATGAATAAAGTACAACATATGTAAAAAACACCTTAAAACTGGAATATTTTTTCAGTATTTCAGTCTTCTGAGACAGTCTGATGAACTTAGATGCTTATCCCCAGTTCACAACATAAATTTTTTTTAATGATACTCTAAAATATCCACCATTTTATAATCATCTTCAGGTCAACTTCAAAATGAACCACTCTGAACCCTTTACAAAACAGCATCTGTACAGAACTGAAGTACCAGTTCACAAGTACAAGGGAGAGAGATTTAACAAAACAAAACAATAAAGGGACAAAATTAAAAAAAAAAAAGAAAAACAAAAACAAAAGGAAAGAAAGCAAAATAAAATAAAAACAGAGACAGGGCGTCCATCTTCAGCAGGCCAGACTTCGATCTCATTTCCCCCATGAAGGTTTCACTTGACGGCAGGTTTAGTGGCATGGCAAACAATGCCTAACTCAGGCAAGTGTAACAGGTCTGCCTTGGCCAGTCTAGTCATCTAATAATGCACAAATATCACACAGAGAAAACATACAAAACCAAATTAATAGTCAAAATCCATCTACCAGAAAATGTGGACATAAAGTTTAGAATGATGATTAGGGTGGCATCTTTGTTATTTTTCAACCTTTTCTTTCTCAAAAGTATAACATTTAAAGAAAAAGTAATTGATACACAAAAAAGAAAAGTCACACTTTGACAGCATGAAAATGTAAACTTCTTTTACAGTTGTATTTTTGTTAAAGTATCTGTTAGATGTCCCAAAATTAATATTCTTTTCACTGTGTAATGATTCCCTCCTCAAACTCACTGACATATTATTTAAGTACACTTTAAATTTCAGATTTTATTAAGGTTTCTAAACCCAAGTTTTCCTCATTCTACCTTACCTCTCCTTTATGTTCAATTCGACGCATGAAATATTTCAGTACTGACACTGTTAGCCAGGACATAATTTAACTTCTCAATAGATTACAGCCATTACGACTTTGAAAGCCTGTGATAAGCTCCACTAACCCCATTAACAATGCATAGGGAATCAAAAATTTTGCAGCGTGGTCTCCAACCACATAGTAAATTCCTCAGAGGATTAATCCAATGTGAATTCAAATCTTTACAAATTAAAATAAATGATTTTGTAAAAGTTACATGGAAACAGCACTCTGACTTTAAAAAGAAGAGTTTGGTCTCACAGCCCAATCATTTGCTCATCTAATCATGCATAAACCTCTACAGCATTTAAAATGATTTGAAACCAAAGGACAATTTCTTTATAAAAATTTTCTCAGAAATTTTCACAAATGGGTTTAGAATGACAAGATTTCTCTGAATTTTGATTTTATTTTTCTTCCCATCATTGTCTACCATGAAGAGACACAGGAAAATGCAGCTTTACCTGCCTGTTGACATATCACGTCAGGCAGTGATCTCAGCACAAGAAAAACACCAGCGAGTGTTGTTCATTCATTAGGCAGCAATCTTCCCTCTCTGGCAGTTCTGAACCAGCGCTAAGGTCTTTTGGATGAAAAATAAATCTAAGATCCTGAATCATTTATAGTCAATTACTTTGGGGTATTTTTCTCAGTAACAAGGAGTTTGGTCAGCTGTGTTTTGTCTACACAAATCCCATTTCAAACTTTTAAGTAGATACAGCAATATCCTCTCTGTGGCTTATGAGTAAGTTTAAAAGATAAAACAAACAGTCCCCCCAAACAGGACATAAACCAACTAAAAATCTTGACAAAGGCAAAAACATGTGCCATATTACCATGCTAATAAGGCTGTGAGAACAGACTATATATATATATCTGTCAATATAATCTTTAATTAAAGCAGCTTTATGATCTATGAAGTTTTGGAGGTTTGTCAGGAGTTTACCAGAAACAGATTATTATCATAAAGGCACTAATCTCATGCTACCCAGATCATGTCATGGCAAATATGCAAAAGATATTCTGGGGGCTATAAACAAACATGACCAAGTTAACAGCATTTTTTGAGCCCAAATCTGATTCTTGCAGTAAGAGCCGTGCTTCTAACAGATTTTTCTGTAGTTGATTGTTGAATCATTCCAGTTAATGTTCTTTGGGGCAAAACATCTTCCATGTTCAAAGCAGTTAGCTTCAATCGCCTGTTGTAACGTTTCTACTCCAAGGAGACAACAAGCCCAGTTCCAAATGGAAGACACTTAATTCCACAATGATCCCAATGAAGTCAATGGGGCTCTAGGTAGCTCCAGCCACACCTGCCTTCACACACTTCAGCAATATTAAGGCTACACTGTACTCAGATCTTTGCAGGTATTATGTTAACAGTAGGTATTACTCTTGAATTCAATCTGGCTATAGCAGTATAGCCTCAAAGCTAGTTGAAGAAACATCTGCAAATTTAGTACTCATCAAATATTTTATGTTAGAAAAGCAAAAATATTTTACACTGGACTCAAAAGGAGTACCAGATACCAGAAAGACTTGTTATTGTACAGAGTAGTATTTTCCACAGTAATAAGAAGGGAAAACTGAACATTTTCTCTTAAATAGGCAGCTAAATGTATTACATTTAAACAGTAATTATCACTGTTAACACAAAGCATTTTAAATTAGATGGGAGCTAAAATGACCAAATGCATACCTTGCACACCTACACACATGACAAACTGCAATTCAGTCTAAAAGATCGGAAAAAACTATCAAAAGAAAAAAAAATGAGAGATATATTAAGATCCAAAATGTCTCATCCTTTCATTGCTCATTGACTTCAGTGAGAACTTTGTTTGGAAATAAGTTCTAGGTAAATCAAATCCAACGGAAAAATGCTCCTCTCCTCAAGTAGATGTATGACAATTATAAAAAAATGAATTATCCTAATTTAAATCCATTTTTTCCTAATGCTTAACTGTGACTAAATCTACACAATTAGTCTTTTAAATTCATTTTTCATTTTCATTTTTTCAATTCTTTTTTTTTTTCTTCTCAAAAAGTAGTGAAATAAAATAACAACAGAGCAACACCTTACAGAGTGTAAGCTCAAAACAATTAGCAGACAAGACAAAGACCAACGTTACAGAGAAACATTTGAAATACCAACCTTCTGCACAGGGCACAACTATCAAAGCTCTGTCAATAAAAACCGTGTTAGTTAGATGCTGGGCCACACCAACACTCGATGCTTCACGAAACTTAATATAACATACTTTCGAGGAAAAAGCAAGAGGTGCGTTGCTGTAATATAAAAGGAGAAAAACCAATTAGTCATATGCATGTGTTTTTAACGATTACTTAATAAAAACAAAAAAAGGAAAAACTTTTAGTCTTCTTGGAAAGGTACCAGAAACACCAGAGTATAGAAATTCACTAGTTCATTTGCTTATAGGTCATTAAAGATTAAAGCACAGTACCTCCTTCGTAAATAACTTGAGAAGCCAGAAGCCCATGTAAGCAAGACTCTTCTTTGTAAGTCATCTATACCAGTGTATTCCATATTACTATGGTAAGTAGCACAAACCAAATTTTATAACACTTATCAAATAAATAACTTACATTAACCTTTTTGTCTGATGAAAAATCCTTGTTCAGAAAATTCAAACAGGAAATCTATTTTTCAGTGGGTCTTTAAGACATTTGCCTATATTAGCTGATACTTTTTTGTAGATTTTCTTTCATAGAAGTTTTATAATTAAAATGAGAATTAAGAATTCTTTCAAATGGTGACTTAATTCATGAGTACACCAAATATTTTTTTTATCATCAGCCATAGTCTTGCATAGTCTGGTACAAGATGACACTTGAGGATGTAGGTAAGCAGGAATTTACTTATAATAGTATAGAATAAGGAAAAAAATTACAAATATGTACTTTGGTTACTTTGTTTTTCCATTAGAAAACATACCAATAGAGATTTCAAACAAACACACAAACAAACAAACAAACAACAACAACACACAATACAGTGTAATCTTGATCAAAACGAAACAAACAAAAAAGAGTTTGTTTTAGAAAATGTCTTGCTTGGAAAATGTAATATCTCAACCAGCCTGGAGCAGGCTTGTATTCTTTATACAGGTAGATTATTTCTTTTTATGAAGCAAGTAGCTGTGACCTCTTCAGAGAGAGAATTCAATGCCTTCAGAGAGGCATTCAAGCAGCACTCACCAAGTTCTATCTGAAAAGGCCACACTCCTTCTGGCAAAGTGGTAACTAATGAAAAATATACTGCATGAACTGTTTCATTCTGGCCCACCCTCAGCTGAAGCAGAAAAACACTCCTAAAATTCCTGGGAATACTAGAAGCAGTTCAGCCCACAGGCTCCACAGTGCAATCCCTCAAAATCCAGGCAGGTACTCAAAGATGTCATACACACCTAGGATTTAATATTTAAATATAAGCCTAAAACATTTAGATATGTTATTTCACCATGTCAATTGCATAAGTGAACCAAGAATTTAGACTGAGGAGGTAGACTAGTAAGAAATTCCTGGAAAGCTAACAACCAGAGATAAGAGTTAGGAGGGCCAGTCAGAATGGTCAGATGGCCATCAGAAACATTTAGGATGGGAAATTCTGTGAAAAGGTAGAGACATTTAGAAAGAAAAATAACCGAGTGCAGGAGTCACAAGATCTTAACAGAATGCTTCTCTTTAATCCCTTTAAAGATATAACACAGAAATCAGATGACTGTTTCCTTCACATATGTGTTTCCTATGTAATGATCAAAGACCTTTTTTAAACCTAAACAGCTGAAAATCCCAGTGAAGTGCTTGTTGTCCAGACTATTCAAGATTTCTAATATCTCTGGATTTTTTTCTTTTTCTTTTAAATTACTGCTAACTGAAAGAATTCTCCTTTATAGACAAGACAGTTATCTATAAATATTCCTTACGGACCCTATAAACATTCCTTACAAATTTCAACATCTACAAAGATGACAATCAAAAATGTATTTTTCATTATATTTTCCCCCCCAACATTTTTTGGATTTTAATTCCCAAAACCATTTGGGAAGTTCATTACAGCCTATTGTAACATCAGAACACTGCTCTAAAATAAAGTCTTGTACCATGAAGAAAAAATTTCTTTGAAAAGTTTTTGACAGCACTGCTTAAGATCCTCAAGACCAGGACAGCAGACAGCACAGTATGTTAAAATGCACAAGATGCAGTATAATAAAAGGCAGTAGATGCTAGTTTCTTAAAGATCTGATAATAATCAAATATAAGTGACCTCAGCGAAACGAGTAGGTAACAAGCAATACCCTTTCCCCACTTCCATGTAACTTGCGGTTGATCACTGAAGCCATCACCATCCTAAGTCCATAAATATGGACTGATTTAACATTTCAATGAATATCTTTAAAGAGAGAACAATACATACAATAATTCTACAGACCAAGTTAAATTGGAAATTTTCTTGTGAGGAACAAGAGGCACCAATAACAGGTATGTCTGATCCACTGAAAGATATGTGGCTGTGCTGCTTCAATATAAGGAGATTCCTGTCAGTGTCAGGTAGCTAAAATCAGAATGATGATCATATGGAAACAATTTCTTTACTGCCAAGAATTTCCAGTGCCCTCAACACTGTCTCTGAAGGTAGACTGCTCACAGTTTACATGGGCCTCTTCAGAAAATAATGGCAATAATAAAGAAGCATTTACTATTATCTGCAGTGAGAAAGCTTTTAATGCCCCAGAGGACAATATCAGGCAGGAACTTTCCCACAAAAAACAATGTGTTTAGGAACATGACAAGTGTTCCTTCTAAAGGCTGATAAGCAGTGAAGATACTGAAGGAGATTTCAGCAGATGAGAAAATAAAAACATCAAGTGACAAAGTGTAACAAAAAGCATAGCACAATTTAACTGATATTCCTTTAAAAAAAAGCAGAGAGATGAAGAGTTGGGGGAGGCAAAAGGATCCCAATAACTTTTAGGTAGCATCTTTCTGTCTGCCTCTCCACCTTTTGAATGCTTACGAGAGCTTTACTGGCAGATTTAAGTGACTGATCTCAAATAACATATGTCGTGATGCATTCCTCACGATTTCCCTCTCTTTGCCTTTTATATTTTTCTTTATATTCATTATATTTACATTCTGTCTACTTTTAAAATAATACGTTAACTAAACTGCTCTAATACTAGCGCACTTTGTATTTTGAGTATTTAGAGATAACCTTTTAAAGAAATCACCAACTGATCTGTAAGTTCATATCCAATGAATAGTCCTGGCACTGGGATTATGAATATTACCACAAGGTTGACAATTTGAATTCCTAGTCACAAGGCGATGGATACAGGAGAGGACTCAATTCTTCTGCAAAGTCATGCTAATGCTTGACTGTAAGAGAAGTGTTTTGTGCATACACCAAATATATGGCATGCAGAGAGAGACAGTCAAATAAACTACACAATGTGACATGTACATTTCTTTCATCTTGCCACTGTACTTTTAAAATAGGTATAGTAACTCCTTTAATATTACGCTCTGTATACACTAGTACTACTATTCTTGAAACAAGAACTGTTGGCTTTAAATATTTTTGATCATGTTTTTCTGTGTAAGAGACTAACCAAAGGGGCTCTAATGATGGTGAAAGTTTCTTATTTACATAATATCTATACTCAGAAAGGACTGAAAACTAGCACGCTGGTTTCCTCTTAAGCCTCAGAATGAAATCAATTAAAAAGACCATATAAATAAATTTACCACTTAGTAATCAATATCCATGAGACTTGCGTTTCACTAGTTAAACTTACTGAATCATGTTTTTCAGCCAGAAACCTGACTACCAGGGAGAAATTGCCCCCTGTTCCATGGAAGATACCAAATTCAAGCTGTGAAATATCAAATGAGTTTACATTTCCTATAGAAATGTTTTTACAGACAAGACTGACATCACAAAATAAATGTGTCGGATGTTGACTCAAAAATCAGATTCCTCTTTTAATTAAATTAATCCTTGAATCATTAAAGGTTTAAGAAAAAAAAAAGTGACAGAAAAGGATTTTTAAATAAGCTACATACAAAATCTGACCTGCATTATGAAAGTTACAAAGTATACAATCTTTTTGCTTGTGACAATTTTGATACCATTGTACTTGTCAAAGAAACACTATTTTCTGAATTTATTGTAATATTAATAACGTATATTTTCAGGGAGTCAGCATGGAGTCCATTTTGTTTCAAAGGGGAGTTGAAAGAAATCCCTAGGTTTTCTGGAGGTACTAATTTCAAAATCAGATCAAATGTCCACAACTACTGAGCAAAAACACACGTAATTCTAAAAATCATGCATAAAAAATTGCAAATACAGCTCACACAGTACAGCTACTATGGTAATATCTATCCTCTACTATTTCTGAATATTAATAATTTAGGACCAATGTGCATCTTATTAAATATATTATTATAATATCTGTATATGATATATATATATAAAACATATTATTGGACCTCCCCAAGCTAAACCCGGCTTTAATACCGGATTTTAGTATTTTAACATATGTGTACAAAAGAATGTATATGTAAACACAAATATGACTTTCAAGAATACATTTATTTTAAAATCTGTCATATAGACTAGCAAAAAAAAATGACAACAGTAACTTCAAACAATCCATTTAGGAGAAAACTCAAATTTATTGAGGCAAAAGTATAGCCAGTCCAAAGCAAAAATCAAGAACACTCTAAGCAAATCAGCAAAGATCTATCACAAGCTGTTTAAAACTTAAGGCTAATTTATACCCATCTTTGCAGGACAGTAGCTTGCTACATATGCTGTGTATCCATACTAAATAAGTTTTTTTTTTTTTTTTTTCTGAACAGTCGTCACCCTAACCATCCTTGCTCAAGCGTAATCTACTAATCATACTGATATATAATTTTTTCTGCTACTTGATTTTAGAAATATACATTCTCTTGCTCTGAACACGTTCCTTTGTACTAAGGTGCCTGAATGGGTTACCCCACACACTATCCCTACTGGATTTTCCTAGGAAGGTGGACAAATACTTCCAAAGGGCACGGCTGTCCTTTGAAGATCATGTCCTGATGTAATGGATGAGTTGGGAAATAAAAGAAAACATCTGCCTCTAGAGCCAGCCCCTGTGGCCTCCATCTGTTCGACATACAGAAGAGAAGCCGCGGCCTAGGGGACGATCGCGCTGTTATGAACCGCCTTGGCCGTGAGGTCCCTTCACCGAGGCGGAGACAGCTCCCCGAGCACAAAAGGGCCGCGGGCTGGAGGCAAGGGACCAGAACGAGGCGCAGTAGCGCCTCCCCCGCCACCCCACGAGGATTCAGGCAAAGCGTGCAGCGAATCCGGCCGGGAATAGCACAGGGGGGCAGCGCGCAGCCCCGGGCCTCCCGCAGCCGCCACCGCCAGGCCGCGACACCGACCGCACTCCCGCAGGCCACCCAGAGCGACGGGGGGAGGGGGGGGGGGGGGGGGCCTGCCCGGTGA
>JAWLRI010000198.1:812897-823653 GCA_034781795.1 Crypturellus tataupa | reverse complement strand
GGCCCGGCCACAGAGCGCCGCGCGCCGCGCCTGCCAGAGCGCCACGCCGCGCGGGCGCTCTAGCGCCGCTCTCGACTGCTCTCCGGAGGTGTTTCTGGCGCGCGGCCGTTAACGGAAAGGGGCGGAGGGCGCGCGCCGCGCGGCCCTTAACGGTCACAGCCCGCCCCCGCCGGGGTGTAATGGTGCGGCGGCGGGCAGCGCTGGCCACCGCGGGAGCTGCTCTGCTCTCCGTAGGCGAAGTGAAAAGCTGCCTGTTTAAACCTGAGAGAGTCACTGCGCGAGCCCCCTCACTGGGTCCCGTTTGGCCCGTAGGAGTGGGCAGTAAGTCTGAGCACTCTGCTGGTAGATGCGCCCACAATAAATAAATAAAATAAAAACTCATTTGGTAGCCTGGTTCAATAAAAGACTACTTAATTACACTTATAGAATGAGCCCTTGAAAGCTTTTATCCTAACTATATTTTAAAAAGAAAGGTAGTAATAGAACAGGTTGTTTTAAAAAGACAGGTAGTCATAGAACAGGTTGTTAGTGGCTTTATTATTTCTTTAGTGTAAGTGGTGAAGATCTGTGTATCTTGTCACTGAAAGAATAAAGTTTGAGTTTCAAACATGGGCATTTTAGCTTTTAAGACCTTCATATCCCAAATCTGAACCAAGGAGGGACTGAGGTAATCTTTGCAATCTAGCCTGAAAATGGTAGCAAATTTGTGACACTTCCTTGAGCATGCAGGTCAGTTGTTGCAGAATCTTCATGGTAAGTCAGGATAGTGCTTCATTTAGAGATGCTGGTATATTTGGATCGACAGTGAACTAGTACTTCGAAAGGATGTTAGAGAATTTTAAAGAAAAAAATTCACAGGTAATTGCTTGGAGTTGCTTAAAATTGACTGTGTGTTTCAGGAGGTGTTGATCTGAGAATGCTAATTAATGCACAGTAATATTCTTTTTCTAAATAGAATTCAGGTTCCAGAAATACCAGAATTGGAGTCCAAGTTAAATCCTTTAGTTCTGACAACCCTATAGCTTCTTAGCCTAAATATGTAAGTTTAACTTAAAAACAAGATCCTTCATTTGTGTATCTGGTATGATTATTCTACCTATATGAACATTATGTAAGATTTCCTGTGCTCTGGCCAATATATCCTATCCAAAAACACAGCAGAGATTTGGAACTATTACTGTGAAAAGAAATTATAACTGCTTTGAACATTTATGTTCTTTCACTGCACATCTCTCAGCGGAGGTTATGAGAAAAAAATGAGCTCTAATATTCACTAAAATGAAAATTCTGTGATGTCAGAACTGACTGGAATTTCCCTTTTCAAGTTCTAATAAAATAGAAGGCAAAAGGCCACTTATATTTGATGTTTCAGTTCACACAGGCTGAAATGAGCTTGAGGCAAATTAAAAAAAAAAAAAAAAGAAAGAAAGAAAAGAGAAAAAAGTATGAGAAGAATGGCAAGAAAAAAAAAGAAAAACAAAGCTGATGATAGCCTCAGTGCACAAAGACTGCCATTAAAATGCTGGAAACAATTAATGAATCTGCTTTAGCCAAACTGTTCAAAGCTGAAAATACTGCACACCCAAACATTATATAAAGAAAATAATGGGTAAAACTGCAGGAGGGAGAATCACTGGGCAAATATTTTGTTTATAATGACTCAAATATGGCCTAGAAATTAGGTATTTTCAGAGGCTAGAGGCATCTAATCCATTCAATTGTGTGTTAGCATTGCTTTTTTTCTTTTTTTCTTTTTTTCTTTCCCTTACAAAGGAATGTTTTGGTGTTTACTCTAAAATCAAACCCCTGAGTGGATGAGCTGGGAGTGTCAGCATTCACCACTAAGGTGGGTGTGCAAGTCCTCAGCCCTGCATGAGGGTGGTGAGCTCTGGCCCCAGGGACAAGTTCCCTAACCTTCAATCTGCAGAGGACGCCTAGCACAAAACAGGGCTCTGAATATCCGTGGAGCTCAGCTCAAACCTTGCAGCAAGCCAGTAGCTGCAACGTCGGAGGCAGTTCTGACGGAGCCCAGAGGCAAGCCTTCCAATGAAGAATATTTCAGTGCTGAAAACATAGGTATGTGTAGGTGGCGGCTGGAATATGGTGAGGTTTTGAGAGATGGCAGAGCTGATCTAGAAGATACTTGTGCTAAAAGGAGCAGTCACGCTGCCAGGCATGTGCTTTCACCTTCTCCTTTGTGTTAGCAGTTGTTTGACCTGCTGATGAGCTGGCACAGCTAAGTGGGCAGAAAACTTTTTTTTTTTTTCTTTTCCTGAGTGTTTTTAATTCGCGTGTTTAGACAGCTCAATCAGCTCAGTAAGGTATGAGGCTCAGAACCCTCATAAGAAAGGGGGCCAGCAAGACTCTTTGACTATGGAGAGCCACGATATCAGATAATTTTCTTTGAAAACCCGTTCTTAGGCTCCTGATTTGGTGTCTGAGATGTTTGGCCTTCGTTCAGGAGACTGTGGCTTTGCCACTACTAGAAATGTACAGAGCTGGTCCTGGTGGAGAGCTGAAATCAACAGGAGCAGGTAGAGAAGGAGCTATGCTGTGTAGGGTAGATATACGTACATGCATATATGTTTTTGCTGACCTCCAGTTTTAGAACTCTAAACATGATTTCAGAAAATCCTTTCCAAGTGCAGAGTTAACCAGCATTGATAAATGTGCTTCAGAGAAGAGTTTTACAGTCATTGCATTAAATTCTCAAAAATAGGCATTAACACTTTTCCTAGCAGGAAAAAGTTATTCTTTAATTATCTGTATTCATGATATGTACATCTGTACAAAAACTAAATGGAAGTTCATGTGGATGAATAAGAAATCCTTGTTAAAAAAAAAATAGGGATGCAAGGCAAATCTATGATTCTATGCAAGGCAAATCTGAAAATACAGAGAGCAAATACTAATGTTTTTCATAGGTTTTATTTCCTGTTCATTGCACTAAGTTCAAAATGCAATTAAGCTGGAAATGTTAATTGCAAGTAGCAGCAACAAAACATTTTTAATTCAGAAGAAAATAAAGTTTTCTGCCTAAGAAGTCACCTTTAGAGTGTCCTAGAGTCACCTAGACAGGCTGCTGCAAGCAAACAGACAGAAACTGGAAAGTCTTTAGCCTTCCATAAACTGAGCCTTAAAAACTTCCAAAAGATTTTTTTTTCTCTGTAGAGCACATTTTTTGGCATAAAATTAAGGAAGTCTTGAGCAATTTACACAAGATAGCATTTATCTTTGATTCAACTACTACTGGGACACTCAGGGCTGTGGAGCCTAAATGAGGCTTAATTTGTAATTAGCTTGTGCTAATTACCTGTCACAACCCTGAGTAAACACGACCATCTTGGAGAGCACCCTGGGCAGCTGTCCCTGGTGTTTTGTTAAGGAGAGCAGGCAGAAAGCCCATGCTGGTCCCTTCTGTAGCCTGTGTAACTCTGACATAAAGAAGCTGATCTTACACACCGAGTTACACAGATGTGGGATCCCGCTGGTGCTGAACAGCCTGTGCTGAGTCCCTTAGGAATCCCCTTTTTCACTGCTCCGTGCCTAAGGACTGTTGGTGTACTTACTAAGCAGGTACTAATGCCATAGGTTTCTGAGTCAACTTTCATAGGCAGTTTTGCATAGACAATGATTTCAATCTCATATAGATTTTTTTAAACATGCACAAAAACTTAACTCATAGATTCTTGAGATACATTTTGTCTTCAGCTGCGTGAGCACAGCTCTGTGTAACTGTCTATAACTTCAGCAAACAATTCATGGATATATCTCTTCGTTGAATTTGTACCTCTTAAGTTTTTAGGTTAAGGTTCTGCACCATGCACAGACCTATTTTCTTAATCTCACAATGGGGGAATTTCACAATACCAGGCTTTGGATTTAGATTGTGGCTGGAATTACATGTTATTGTACGAGTCAGTGCCAGAAAGTCATACATAATCGTAATGGAATGTATATTTTACTCATTACACAGAAAGCACTACAGAAGAGAAAAATGCTTAGGCAACAATACACTGACAATATACAACTTTGTGAGAGTCAAGCATCCCAAACATAAATTCAAGAATCCTAAACAGTCCTAAATTTAAGGGTGTCTGATATGCATTACCATTTTCTTCTACTCCAGTTAAAATGTTTACAAAATATGAAGCTTTTTATTTGTTTCTCTGCCTTATCTTAATTACCCTCACTGTCATAATATAAACTTTAATTTGAATTTGGAAAAAAAAAAAAAAAAAGTTCACCTGCATCTGCTTGTGTCCCGAAGACCCTACAGGTGCCTGAGCTGTACGAGCACAGAGGGGGCCAGAGTCTGCTTGCCGGGTGAGGAGCCTGTGACCCTGCGGATGGCACAGTCCGAAGCTCCTGCTCTTCAGCCTGCAGCTGCAGCCAAGGCACAGGGCCCTGGTGGCACCAGAGGGGCTGCCCAAGAAGCATCAGGAGAAGTGGTGAGCAGCAGGAAACTCACTGCTGCAGAGCACAGAGCCAGGCTGGTAGCTTGCCGGGGTCTGGGCTTTGGGACATTATGGAGAGATTGCCGAGACTCTGCCAGCCCCTGGGGCAAATGATACAGCCGGGGGAGAGCTGGAGCCCAGCAAGAGGCTGGACACTACATGTCCCTGGGGTGAGAATCAAGGGCCTGAGGGCTTAGCTCTTTATTCCCATTTAAAGATAAGAACTTTCCTCTCCACGCATGGTGAGGTTGATCAATTGCTGGAACTGGCTGCACAGAGTTGTTGCAGAGTTCCCTTCGCTGGAGATATTAAAACGTGACAGGATACTGGCCTAAGCAATTGCTCTACTGACCTTGCTGTGAGCAAGGGGCAGTGGTTGGGCTAGACACTTTCCCAAGGTCCCTGTTTTGGGAGTAGAAAGGATGTTTTCCTGAACTGTGTTCACCTATTCAATCATTTTGAGAGGAAGCCTGGGAAAATACTTTTCAGTTAACTTCCCATCATAATGGAGACTTATTCCATAATAATTGCATAATAATAATTCTTCAGTCATTCTCAGTAGTGGATGGTAATAATGGATATGAGTGAATATCCTGTAACAGGCTTACAGTATGTATAGTCAATCAGGTCTACTAATTATAGTTGATCAAGTGGATCATCCTTTTATTGTTTTTTACCATATATTCTTGCTTGCAGCAAACAATGTTTGGAATAGCTCAGTAGGTCATATAAAGTAAGACTTTCTACTATCCAGTCAGCATGTAGAATATCAAGCATATTATTGTCAGGCTAAGCACCACAGTAAGATGATCTGCAAAGAACTGTGCCTGGGAATCTTGTTTTATTTGGACACATGAAAGTCTCAGTGAATTTGCATCCCTGTCAGATAATCTTAGAGGTTCTTATCTGCCCTAAGTGTTTGCCTATTTGTATGTCAAGCTGCTTTTTCCCCTTGCCATAATATTTTTCATTAATTACCAGTTATTCTTTGGGTGGCTCTGTAATGTCTATTACTCATCTAAATTATGCAGCATCCTATTAAACAAACAGAAAGACTAATTTGCATGTTGTTCAGAGAAAACAAAACTGCACACATGGCAAAAGGATGGCCCTTCGACTTTGATGTTCCATTTGATAGGTATATTAAAGTCATCCTTGCTGAGTGCTTTCACAAGAAATATTAAGACGTCAATGAAATTCTATTTGTATAGCTCTTGCTACATGAACTTGTTTTCAATTTTACACCTTATTTCTTACAATGCAAATAAAATTCCAAAGTTTTACATGTGTGGAGGATATAGTCCACTATTCCTTTTTCAACAGAAGTGTTAGTTGTCTTGTAAATTAAATAGGAGGCGTGATCTTCAAATGGTAGTTTCCTACTGTTGCTCAAAGCAGACTGCCTGTTCAAAATGATTCAGAGATTTCTATTATTTTTCTTAGTTTTTGCCCAGACTCATGCCAGGTCAGGACAGTATATTTTTCTGCCTCTTGTAATCAACCAGGAATTTTACAAAGATGCTTGCAAAGATCTATATCTGGCCAAAGCCTCAGTTTTGACAGTGTGAACTGCTTCTCATCAAAGTGGGTTATTAACATTAAACCTGAAAACAGTAGCATAAATCTTGCTAAGATACAGAGGTATTTCAGGGCATTTTATTTTTGAATAAAACTGCACATAGAAGTAGGAATTTAGGAAATACCTATGTTATTCCAGTTCACACTTCAGTTTTAGTTGAGCTGGTTTTCAAGTACAGACATGCCAGAAAATGTTTGCTTTAAACATTTCATAGATTATAGATCTTGTTCTTAATCCACAGTTCTTTCAAAAATCCACAGTTCTTGCCAAAAAATTGCTTTCATCTGCTTCCTACTGTTACACCTTTCAGAGTCATCAGGTAAGGTATGCCTTGCCATGGTATTTTTAATAAGGTTGTTGTGTAGTAGAGGCAAGCATCGGGCGGAATACTGAAACTATTCCATAAAGTTCTCTAATCAACGTCTGTGATCTCAAAAATGAAATAGAATGCATTTAAATGCCAAGAGCACTTTTATATCTACCCAGAACTTTTTTGGAAAGATCTTTCTAGCATACAATTTCTCTATTAGTTAATTATTTCTCTCAGCTTAAATTTTAACTCAAACTTTAAAATCCTAAACATGCTGGAATTGGTGGATGAAATCTCAGTTGTCACAAGATAGCTGTTCAAATATCCTGCCTCAGATATGGCAGCAATCTAAAGCCATCATCATTAAATTGAACCACTTGTGAGATTTTTGCATCTCATTTTTTTTTTGTTTATGGCAATCACATGAAATAATTAGGATTGTTGCATTTAGCATAGCAGTATCAGTTAAGGGTCACAGCAGCGAGATGGCCTTTTTCTTTCTGTAGAACTGCTTAAATAAGCATAGCTGAGCAGTGTTCCTTAGCTTTCAGTTCTTTCTTGTTATTCCAAAGTAAGATGGAGTGAGCTGACAGCTGGCAGCATTAGGTTGTGCTTTCCTCCCGGGCTCTCTAGGTGCATGCTAATAGCGAGGGAGCCCCGTGGCCCTTGGCGAGGGGGGAGCCACAGCAGGAGTAAGGCAGATATGGAGACAGAATCTGCATCCCGTTATCATTGTCAGGCCAACATTTCCTCAGTCACCTCCAAAATCCATATTCGTCTTCCAGACAAGACTGCCTGGATTACAGAAATGTGTCTGCTTCTAAAGGGGTTTTTAGATGACTCTCTTTTAAGCTGTATGCAAGTTACAGACATGAGTTTTATCAATTCCTGTTGTTGAACAAACTGTTTGATGAGCATACATCTAAAATTAATAGTGTATGAATGAGAGGAAAAGAAGTATTTTACAGTGCATTTTTTTTTTTATTTTTACCCTACTTACCCACTAACAGATATCCTGTAGTCATCTGCCCTCAAACTTCACTCATGGGGTACTGCGCTTAGTCAGATAATCACCATTCTACTATTCATAAAGCACAAGTCACTTGCTCCAGAGTTATGTCCATTATTCAAATCACCAAGTGCATTTTCATACTTTTAGAATTAAAATACAAGGAGGCTTTATTTATTTCAGCATCATTCCTAGGTTTTGCAGGCACTGCATTTTACATGGCAGTTATTCATATACCCTTCGCTCTCTTGCTCTTTCATTTTTTTTTCCAGGATTTACTAATATACCAACCAACCAGCTGCTAGAATTTCTTCCCAGATTTATTGGAAAAATCTAACTTTCTCAGTAGAAGAGCCATGGCTTTTAACGAAGCACTGCTGATAGGAACATTCCCAGCAGGAATATATCCCTGTGCTCAGAAATGAGTGTTGGTCATTCTATTGTGGGGAGAAGTCATTGTGAACAAATATCAAAAATGCTGAAGCGCAGGATGGTGGGAGCCTTTGCACACAATATTGTCAGATCGTGCATTTTACTGATGCTATTACAATTCGGTAGAAAGCTTTCTCTTTCCCCCAAAACCTTTTTGCACATCATCAAAGTCAGCAATTGAGCAAAAACTTCTCTGTAGAGCTTCTGCTACCAGCTCTACTATTAACAGAGGTTCTGTAAGAAGTTTATTCAAATCAGTATTTCTGTCAGTCTTGCAAATGAAAGTGAATATTCTGTTAACATTTTGCTAGTGAGGAACCTAAATAGCTAAGCAATTTGCAGTATCCAACCACTTATCTCACGACTATATTGAATGCAGAGCTGTATTCCTCTTCCTGCTAGGCAGCTGCAGAATAGATGTTTGAACTACTGTTGGTGCAAATAAGTAGTTCTTGCTGTCCCAAAATTTTGAACATGCTAAAAACAATAATTTCAGTAATTCACACTAGTCTGCGGAGTTGTTCTTGGCCATCTCAGGATGGTTGCAGGCCCAGCTGCACTGAGCTCTTCTGTTGCATCCTTTTGGCTGTTTGTCATACAGTGTCAACTGAGATGGGAAAAATCTACTGCCACTTTAGTGTATTGCATAGTGAGAGCCCACTTTCAAGCGAGACTCACAAATCCTGCAACAGAATCATCCAGGCACCTTCTGCAATCTGATTTAACCCAAGTCAGTGGTAAGAACATGCCAAAATAAATTTTCTCTTGGAGCAAGTGTATCTGGTCAGAAAAGCACAAGCTGAATCCAGCTTCTAGGATCCATCTAAGCTTGATGCAGCCTTAGGTGCCTGATGAAAAGGTAAAGTGCCAACTAATGAAAACTAGTAGCAAGGCACAGGTGAAAGGCTGAGGTGCTCAGGAATAAGGCACACCTACAAACAGCCCTGAAAGCCGAGAGCATATATGCCGTTGGATGCAGAAAAGTCAAAAGATCCCAAGGAGGCCACAAGGGCAAAGCAAGGGAGTGGGAGAGGGGGATTCCCTCCAAGGAGCAGAGCACAGGAACAGGGAGACCTCAGGGGGGCCCCGGTGCTCAGGGTCTTTGGGGCTGGAACAGTGAATACCTTCTCCCTGCTGCGGGCACCCCAAGAAGAAACTCGCACAGCAGTTGAGCAGCATGGCCAGATGCACATAGTAAAAACAAGGAGACTGTCCAGTACAGTTTATTTGCATTTAAATGCTGCCAGGTGGTTTCTAAGAAAATCAAAACTAAATCTGCATTATCTTTCTCTTGATTTTGTGCCCAGCTCTTTGCTTTACCACGCAACTATTGAACTGTCTCACTAAAGCATTCCCCAAGACATTTCTATCCTGCTGCTCACCTTAGTCATCTCTTCTCAGCTATTGAAACAGCCAGATTTGCATCTGACAAATGTTATCTTCTTAGGAAGGCTTCTAACTTCCCAGAGTTTTCTGGGATTTTTTGGATACACTCTGGCCCTACAAACCATCCAACAAGTGAACCAATAGTACCCTTATATGATCACTAAAAAAACTAAAAACAGGTTTCCCAGTTATTTTGCACAGCAGCAAGTCTCCTCCCATCCTCACTTCTGTTCCCTCAGTAAAGGAGGAACAGAACAATAAGCGCTGCACAGAACAGAGTCAAAGCAATACAGCATTTTAATCCTTTGTGCAAATCCTTAGCCTAAAGTCAAATGTCTTAGCCTAGGACTCTGATGTTGCAATACACTTCTGAATAAACAAGTGCTGCAAAAGCAGCCCAGTGGGGCCGACCTCTGGGCAGCATGATGCAGGGAGCCATGAAACACCAGTGACCTTTTACCAACAGATACTTGGAGAGGGTAAGAGTGCTGCAGAAACCATAGAAAACAGAATGGTGTTATGGAGAATTTCCTGCAAGTTAAATAAATCAGCTGCACACGACTTTAAAGAGCATTAGTTTATTATCTATTCTCCATGTGTTACTCAGAAACAGTCTAATTATATACAAAAATTTGGAATGTTGAATAAATGCTGATCAATAAAAACATTTCATAGCTGTTGACAAGGGAATATTTCTAAAGAAAAACAAAAATCATAAAGGTTTAACTGTGTTGCTTATTGCTATGTTTGTGTTCATAGAATGCTTTCAAGTATATACACATTTTTTTAACTCCAGTCCAAAAAAGAAACTCAGAAAAATATTTACACAATAAATATGGGGGAGATTTCATCTTTTCACTGTATCAGTTGAACTGATTCTTTAATGAACTAATAAGAACGGAAAGAATTAACAGAGATTGCATCAAGTCATTGCTATGCCAAGTTAACTTACGCTGCTGATAGATTTTATTCTATTCCAAACGTAGGTTAAGATGTATTCAAAATGAAAATGCAGATACGGTCTCTCTTCCAGCACAGTCCTGGCTGGACTGATTGAGGAGATCTCTTCCTCCTACACTCTGCAGAATTGTCAAGATTGACATTTATTGATTTACCTTTACACACAGACACTGAAGGAACATACTTTTCAACCCATTACAAACTCCAAGGTTTCACGAGCAAAATCAAAGTTTTATTTGATGGTTAATTTGCTAATTTAATGAAGACAAACTTTGGTCAAGTATTTTCACAAGAAGTTCTAACCCCAATGCTGTACAGTCCCTCCTCCTACACTTCTACCGTAGCCAAACAGTTTTTGGTAGCGTTTTCCTGTGATACACAGCTCTGCAAACTAAGTGACACAATATAGTTTACAACTTCTGTTAACATTAAAGCAAAGTAGAATACAGTGTAATTCTTCAGGGATATTTTTAAAATCTATTGCAAAATGTATCTAGAGTCCACTCAAGATCAGTAAAGAATCAGTTCTGCCTTTCCAACTTTTCCCTTCCCCAAGATACAGGTTATGAATAAGAGCAAGTTAATTCAGGACTTGTCTGAATGCATTCCCTTTACAAGGCAGT
>JAWLRI010000198.1:797864-812797 GCA_034781795.1 Crypturellus tataupa | reverse complement strand
CTTCCCCAAGATACAGGTTATGAATAAGAGCAAGTTAATTCAGGACTTGTCTGAATGCATTCCCTTTACAAGGCAGTGTGTGATAAAAATAACACGATCATAAGTAATGAAAATGTGATGTGAACATTTTGCATTTTCAATAAAAAAATATAAACTAAAGACATCTTAGAAGGAGAATACTGAAGCCTGCCATTATATAGCTATGTTTGTCATTCTTTTCTTTAGAGATAAACAGCACACAGAAAATAAGTGAATTTTATCAAAATACGGCACATTTCTGCTAATATATCAAAAAAATCATTTCCTATGTAAATAGTACTGAAAATCAACTAAAAAGAATTAAAATATACAAAGAGTTGTTAAAGGGTTTCAATTAAAATTAGAGCTATACACAGTACAATAAGCAATAGTTAACATCTTTGAAAGAAGTGCAATAATATTGGAGTTCACTTACTTAAAAAGTACTGCCTGGTTCTTTGCCGCTAGCTATGGAGAATTCCTCTCTCTTCCAGCTCATTTTCCCCCCTGCACTAAAGGAGGCTGGTGTTTTTTGCTAGCTTTATTAAGAGCATTTATTTTTGTACACGTGGGTTGAAAAAAAAGCAACTTATACCAATTTTCGAGCTACCAACTCATTTGTAATAATAATAAAAAAAAATACAATAACTAAATATTGCTCCAATGACAGGCTACTCGTTAGCCCTGATTAAAAACAGTTATTGGTCTTCTATGGCACTTTTCCCTGGTGCATAACAACTGTGTATTAATTATCACTGCAGAAAATGCAGTCTCTATTCAATTACAAAGGAGAAAGAGAAAAATAAAGTTAATGTTTCTGGTAAACAAAATTAATAAAAGCATAATTGGATATTTTATACAGTAATAAGGAACAAAGGCAGCCTGTGGTAAATCACTATTAATATAGTTAGAAACCCTTTAATGACTCTGAAGTGTCAAGTTCACATTTCAAGTTACCTGTGAGAAGAGCCCTTGGAAGAGGCCTCGTTGGAGCTGGGGGGTTGCAGAGCTGCTCTGCCCTCATGCTCCCCAGTCCCACTCTGCGTTTCGCCCGCTCGCTTTGTTCACCCAGCTCTGCACACACGCGCTCCTCTGACACTCACAAGCTCATGCAAAGGCCAAGCAAAACCAGCAGCTCCATAACCCTCCTTGCCTCATTCATTTGATGTTTTCAGGTGTATGTTACAGGCAACAATCTTAAAAATTGGCCATTTCAGTTTCATTTTAACAGTCTGTAAGATTAAAATAGAGTACTTTTATAAAGATAACAGCATCACCTTTTGCACAAAATGGGGGATTTCCACAGCAGAGAAAAACCTCTGGGCATGCAGTACAGTTGAAAAAAACATGTATGCAAAAAACAACCAACTAAACTTCAATTGCATGTGGCAAATGAATATTCAATGACTACCTTAAGAACAAATCCTGTAGAAGATCACAAATTTGTAATTATAGTCTTCCTAAAAACACCGTAAGCTATTATTGCATTTTCTATTGGTAGACATACATGCCAAAACTACATAATTTCTCATCACTCTCGATTCCAGATTTAGATAGCAAATAGTTGTTTCACCTGGCCTTTATTCTGTCCAAACAGCACCACCTTCCATCTACCTGTTCATCTAGACAACGTGCACATAGCAAAGCCAATGTTTCATATCTCCTGCCCACATCTACAGAAGTGGTTTCGCTAACACATTAATATCTGATGAATAAAAAGAAAGGCAATAAAGAGCTACAGGACAGACAGCCCTGACATCTGTCCATGGGCTACAACCTTGGGCTTCTTAAAGCCTTGCACAAAGTTTAGTAATGTGTATGAATTATCCAAAAATAAACCTACCATCTGTACGAAAAACAACACAGGTTTGTTCTTGGAGGAGTGATCTTTAGATTGTTATAATGCTTAAAAACAAGTTTATTCACTACATGCATTTCCAAAATTTCCTGTACATTCTATACAGTGTTTTTTCCCCCTTTAACCACAAGTTCAATATTTCATCTCCTGTACAAATTTTGATCATAGCTCAAGTCCCTTTCATATATAAAAATAGTCAAGATATTCAGTTCCCCATAAGTCCACTAATGAACCTTGTTGGCATTTTCCTCATATCCACAGTATTTATGAAGAAACCTCTCGCACAATGATTAGCTCCACTGCATTCTGGAAAGTCTTTAGCAAAGATACTGCTTGTCCGTGATCAATATTGATGAAGCTATAGCCATTAGCCTAAAAAGAATTGAAAGTAGCAGTTTCAATATTTTATGGTAGTTTATTGGAGCTTAAACTATGATTAAAGTAACTTGTAATGAATGTAGGCAATAAAATACTGCAGATTTGTATATTATGATGCTATAAGTAGATGGTAGTAGTTTTTTTAGTAGATGAGTATTATTACTGATGTAGTAGTATTGATTATACAATAAATGAGACTATTCTGTTAACCCTGGAACAAATTTGCCCTAAAGACACTAAATACTTGTGCAAATAACTTCTAATTCCTGTTACTGTGGGGAGGTCTGGAAGTTTCTCCCCTCTGGAGGGCTACTCGAGTAAGGGAACTAGGACCTGAAGCTGCCTTTCTCGTTCTGCTAATGAGAAAGAACAAACATACACAGAGTTATTTTAATTATCCTGAAATATGCAATATTTTAGTTGGGAAAAACTTGATCTTAGTTTATTTTCTTGGCATAATAGCTGACTTGTTGCAGAGATTATGCTGTGTTTTCAGTCTGCTTTTGTTTTAAAAACTGTTCGTGCCAGGTTGCAATTTGAGATATTAATGATTTTTGAGAGAAGCTGAAATGCAGCAAGACCAACTCTCTAAACATTCTCTGGTTGGAAATGTGGTGAATAATTTTATTGCAAGCTCTGCAAGTCTCCAACTCCAAGGGTGGCTACAGCACTGAGTGTACTGCTGCTCCTGCTTCCACAGGACTGATGAATGTTTCAGGCTTTAGCACCTATCCTGATGTTACTGGGAAGGAAACTGAAAGCATCATCACAGCATACAAAAATGTTCGTGGAAAAGATATTGGCCATCTATGGCAAACTTAAGTGTTCTGCTCTTGTGGAAAAAAAAGACAAACCAAGAAGTGAACTGGTAAAATTACACAGGCTATTTAATTAAATGATGACAGTACCTGAATTATTTTATCTCCAGGCTGCAATAGCTTAGATGCTGGTCCTTCGGGTTGCACTCTTGTTACAAATATACCCTTGAAAAACAAGTAGAAAATACTTTGACAATTTACTTCACAAATAGTATGTTAGCATGAAACTGATAATTCAAAGCATTATTTCAATTTTCCGTTTCAAGTAGAAGAACACGTAATACTATTTTACAGATCTGTTTGCTTTTGTAACTGCATCTGTGTTTGAGGAGAAATAAGGTTGTAGGCTAAATCATACTTTCTTTTAGAGACTTCCTAATTATAAATCCCATAATTCACTCATCTTGAATCTATTGCCTAGCATTTGTAAGACTATTAAAAAAAAAAAAAAAGTCACAGATAGAGTCATTAGAGTCATTGTCTGGACTGTCATATGGCCGCAGTGCTCACCTACCCTCTTGGTTTGCTGTAGTTACATATCCTTACTTTCTCTTATCAGCTCCTAAAATGGGGTTTTTGTTGTGTTTTAAAACACTGAAAACATTTGCCGATCAGCAAAAAGATGCATTAGTATAAAATACTCACATCATCTTCAGGTCTGAACGGATTCCCTCTGCCACCAACTCCTCCCGATATACTAAATCCAAGCTCAGGATCCTTGTCAATTCTCATTCGAATCTGAATGTTACAACCAAAGTTAGAAACGCTGATGAAAACTTGCACCTGAAGCTGATGTAGCCATTAGTAAATCAGATGAAGAAAAACTTTTTAAAAGAAAATTATGCTGAACTTGTTCTCTTTCCTTGTTCCTTCCAGATTAATTTTATCAAATCTGGCCCCTGTTTCACAGGAGTCCCACGTAGCTAACATCCCCCTCTGCTCTTGCCATAAGAGTGGTCTATTACTTATTTTGCACAAAACTTGGGAGACTCTCATTCTATTACACAATGAGCTCAAAATTTTGTACGGATAAGAGTATTGCAGAGGAAACAGCCCATCTCTAAGAACTGAAAGAACAGTGCACACAGTGAAAGGACCATTAAGATGTATGTGAATCTGCCACAGACAAAACTGAGAATCAGGTATGAACCAGGCATTTTCAATCCTGGCTTTTGTCTAGGGTTGCACAATACTATGTTTGCAGGTTACTGAGTCATTCTGGATAGCACTGAATAGATGTAAAATACTCTGAACTGTATTGCTACTTCACATTTTTTTCCCCAGTTATTACATAAATACTGAGTTGGTTATCAATAAATGTAGTGCAGAAGCACTTTCTATCTTAGGAAAGATGCGGAAGTGAAGATTTCTGGTACGTTCTGAGGAAAAGAACGCACCACATTTACGTCTCACAGCGTGCACGTGAACAGGAGAACTCAAAACCAGAAGGAATGCGATTCCAACAGCAGAAGCAGACTGAGGTAGAACTGTCTGCTGCAGGAGTTCAATTCCTAAACAAATTAAGTCATCATCTGCAGAGCAGCAGTAACGAACAAAACCCAAAGGAATTGTTCGCTGCTACTGACAGACACAAGTTGTGCATTCAGGTTGCCTGTTCCCTTACCTCTTGCTTGATCATTTCATGGCTCTGTCTGGGAGAACACTGGGACGGTACATAGGGAGGCTGGTGGACAACCTTCAACATCAGATATTCAATCAACTGCTCTCTAGATGGATGTCTCACTACTGATGCTTGAGGAGGGAGGTGATGGACTTGGTTGTAGTTGACCTGTGGTCTTTGAGGCTGGCATATTTGTCCATTTGTCAAAGGTACCTGAATAAAACATGAATACTCTTAAACCACATTTTATGAGCAGCAAGCCTCAATTCTTCCTAAATTATTTCAATACTCAACTGCTTTTAATTTTAGGAGCATTGCTAAAATTACTGTTCTGGAGCATGTTCCGTTGCACTCAATTTTCATTACAGTCATCAGCTGTGACCTCCCAAGACACATCTGAAAGATCTGAGCACTAATCTGCTAGAACAGACTAGACTAATTTCTCTGCTTTTAGCATAGGTTGAATTGAGTTACCTCATTCTTCCTCCCACCGGCAGTACAGCTGACAGCATTGCTACTGAGTTGATGTAATTATAACTTTCACTTCCATGGTGTGATTTTTCAGAAGTTTTTGTAACAATTTCAGTAGATTATGTGTAACTAAAATCCCACACAGCTAATGAACAAAAATTACATGCTCATGGAGCATCTTTGGCTGACCACAAGAAAACTTTCTGAGTAAATGCATAAAGAAGTTGAAGATGTTAATGTCAAAATCTTAATAAGGATATTTCCAAGATATGTTGTTATTTTGTTAGGATTTGCTACACTGACAGCAAACAGCAGTAAAATTCACAATTGTAGGGCATTCAAATGATATCACTAACAGTGCTGCTGGCAGCACTTCTTATGGATGTCTCCACATCTCTGTGTGCCCCAGAGCTCTGCCTGAGATGGGCAGCTCCTTCCCTGCACACCCAAGGGCATCTTGCGTTAACCAGTTCAAACAGCTCCACATCTATCTGCACAATTCCCACATTCCAAACACACCAGCATCCTGACTTACACACATTTCCTGCCTACCACCATTATCTCACTAGTTATCAGCCTAGGTTAAATTCAGAGTAATACTCTTTTTTTCCCACAATATGCAGGAGATCATAACCACGCATTTTTTTTTATATGTTCAACCATACACAAGAACCAATTAGTAAACTATTTTGTGGCATTAAATTGAAAAGCCTTGCAGCAAGGTAAGGCAGTTAAAAGTACTTGGTGTCTATGAAAAATGTCCAGCCCAGTTCTAGTCTTTATAGGAAACACTGTCTGCACGCGAGGGGCATCGTGGTGCCCGTGCTCACACTGCAGCAGCCCTGGTGGGTACTCACTCGAGTAACGTGCACAGAAGCAGCTCTTCTGTCTGCAACACTACCCTGGCTGCCATGCAGATCCCTAGAGCTGCCAGGGGCAAAGCTGCTAACCGCAGCCAAAGTGGAATTAAAGGACCTAGACAGCATGCTCTGAATAGAGAGGGGACAGATTTAACAGAGATTAGTGCAGCATGCATAAACCACAAGACGTGTTATACAGACACTGATACACACATATCCCATTGTCATGCAAGATAAACACCATGCAAACACAGAAGAGTGCCCCTGTGGGGGGAAAGCAGCCCAATGACTCTCAGGTATCTGTATTTACTATAGATCGGCATGCGACCTGCAGCTTCATTACCTGTAACTCTGTATGTAAGCCATTCGCACGTATGTGTGTCTGGAACAAACAACATAAGTGCGTGGCTTATCCAAATTTCTAGGTTTTCACTGAATTTCCAACATATCAGAGCTGTTGGCAGAAGCTGATGGTCAAGATGCACACCTGTGGAAACTCTTCCATTTTCTTTTACTATGTTGCCTCATTTTCCCCTACTATTACTTGTACAGTAGAAATTAAAAAAATTGAGACACGAATTTGGGGCATTAACTGGGTTGTCGTCTTTTTTTTTTTTTTCTCAATACAATGTTGTCAGCATCTACTAGGTATTTCAGTAACACCCCATTCAAGAAAGTGTTAGCAGGTGTCATTGAAGCAGAGGCTTTAGGAAACCTCGGAGGCCACTCCTGTGACTGCGGGCACCAAAACCAAAACAGTGCCTAAGCTTGAGGACAGACGTGGCACTGACTTGGTTTAGAGCTCCCACATTCTGTAATATTGGTGAGGATGCTAGAAAGGGGAGCAGTAAGCACATTCCTATCTTGCCACTCTCGACTTTTGTAATGGTAAAAAAAAGCAAAAGAAAAAGATGGGAGTACAGGAAAAGCCCCTATGTCCCCCAACACAGGAAGAAGCCCTATGTGAGAACAGTGACAAGACCACAGAGACAGGGGTATGCTGATATTGAAACATACACCACAGAGCATTGAAACCCATCAAATCCAGTGTTTTGTTTTTATAAATTTCAAGTAAAGAAAAAATCAAAACATTTGACTAAGACTCTTACATGAAGAAAAGCATATCTGAGATGGAGTTTGGCTGTTAACCTCATACACAACTCTCATTTCTAAAACCTTGCTAGTGACCTGGCAGACATCTGCTCTCTCAAACTAGCCTTGTCCTGTGAAATCAGAACAACTAGTTTATGAAGCAAGTTAATAAATGGCCTCTGCCTGTCCACAGCTGACAGGCGCCCTGGTAGCAGTCACTGAAAAGCCCCTCAAACAAGAGCCTCTTCCGCCGCCTGCTACACCGCGAGTGAGAGGCTTCCTCCTCCCCTTGGGTGAGCCCGCACAGCTCAGCAAGTTCCCAGGCCTCTAGATGGGTTCTTAGCAGCTTTTCCCCTCACAGCAGAGGGGAACGGAAAAGTTGTCCACAGACCCTTGCTAGGGATGGCTCAATCTGCATTTTGGTACAATGCACCCAGGTAAACTGCTGAAGCCCCTTCTCCTCCTGCAGCTTCTCAGTGCCCTGTAGCACTAGCCCGTGGCCCACTTCCTTCCCCAGCTGCACAAGCAGCTCCTTGCAATATTCATACAGCAGCCTCTTCTCTGGGCCTCCCATATCCCCACTTTTTCTGTTCAGGGCAACCAGACAGACAAAAATACAAACAGCACATGGTAAGGCTAAAAGCTGATCTCTGCAGGTCTCTGCTGAAGCCCGTTCTACTAAACGGATCGCTAGAACCCCAGGAGAGCCCCTCTGCTCTAGGGAGGGCCCTAGGGGAAGTCCACACCTAACAGGAACTCGCTTCGTCAGAGGCGATGAGAAAATGAAGCCCGACGTGTTCAGTCCTCAACTTAACCCCTCCGCACAGCGGAGTCCGAGCACCAGAGACACAACAAACACCCTCCCTTTGGCATTGAGCTTGATCTCAAACAGGAGACGGAACTACTACAATTTGCAGGTACATGAACAGATCTGCCAAGGACTAAGTTTCACTTAGCTCTGTGAGCTTCAGTGCGCTCTCGTTGCCTTTATCCTTCCGCACTCGCCTGGGAGCAGCTTTATTTCAAGGTTTATAAAATCTCCTGCTTTGATAGAAACTGTTTTTCCCTAGGTACAAGGTGTGGTGCGTGCAAAAGCAGGGTAGACATGAAAAGCACCAAAAACACCATTTCTTCCCCCTCAAGTATCAACTGCACAAAACAAATCCTGCTAGGAATTACAGAAACCAACGCTCCTTTCAGCTTCAACACAAGAATCTCTTCATAGGCACAGCAAAGGCTGGACACTTTTAAGGAGTTTTCTGAACACTGTTGCATCAGAGAAGTCACTTCCAGAAATGTGAATGTGCAGAACAAACAGGGTGTTTTATACTCCAATTTACAAATTTATCCCAATTTATAAAAATTCAGTGCATCTTCTAAACTTCCAATTAAATATCATATTAATTCTAAACATCAGCCTGCTTTGCTGCAGAGCCTTAGAGTGTTATGGTCTGCAAAACAGTAAGTCTATAAACTCAGATATTCAAGGCTTGAAAATCCACTTTAAACTAACAGAGACTAACCCATATATATGCCATGTTCCCCTACACTTTTTGTCAAAATCACGTTTGCTAGAAATCAGTTACTCATTTGGGGTGAAAAAATGTGTTTTAAAAGCCATACTATACCACAAAAAATGACTTTTTACAAAGAGTAAAGTGTTCTGCCTACAGATCAGGACTCGGTCAAAAGATCTGCCTCTAATGACATCAGTTTAGACACTGGCAGTTAGTGACAGAATTTGGGGGCTTATTTGCCCTCTTTGAACGCCAGCAGTCACGTGATAGTCTGTATTTTTCAGCTTATGAGAGAATTAACGGAGCCCAAAGAGGGGACTCTAGCTCAGGTACCAAAAGGTCAATGTTGACTTTGGAGAGTGCTTGCTAAGCACTCAGCGCGAGGCTTCATCTCCCTGTCCATAAACCTGCTGCGTCTGCTGAAGAGCAGCACCACAAGCCCCACCACTCAGTATTGCAGCAGCTCTTACTTAATCATCTTACTTGGTACAAGCCTCCTCATTTTGCAATAGTTCTGTTAAATAAAAATAAATCTCTCTCAAGATACAGCTGAGAGTTACTGGGTTACGAGTGCAACCACTTGACTTTTGACTTTTCCCCTCGTTTTTCTATATTCTCCACAGTCCTACAGTTGGCCCCTTTACTGCAAATTCTTTCTGGCCCACTGAGTGCTTGGACAACCAAATACATAAAACCAAGTTCATCCCGAATAATCAGTGCTACTGACACTAGTTGAAACTAGTTGTAAGTGCACAACAATTTATGCTTTAGCATACGCTTCTTAATTTTATATGAATTAATTTGATGTCTGAATAAAAATCAGTTTTATGACATCATCTGATAGGTCTTTCTTAAACAGAAAGGGAGGTTTTGAGCAGCAAGGTCTGTGCATGTGAGGAAACTAATTGCTGCTTTTATTCTATTAGTTTGACAGGAATTATTAAGCACATGAAAGCAGGCTTAAGCAGTAAGCTTTTTGTTTATTTTTTTTTTTAAATTCGGAAGACATTATGCAATGTGAAGGCCAAATATGAAGGAGATAATTTACAAAATGATAGCAGATTGTACTGAAAAGAGCTCCTTTCAGCAGCCCTCTAGCAGCAGAGGTAGATGAGAAATAGAGCACTTAATTCCAGGTGAACCTGGCAGGGAAAGCAAGTAAGCACCTGAGGAACGCGCAAGAGATCCACAACAACAACAACGGGAAAGATTTACATGTAAGGAAAGGGCAGAGTCATGGCCAACAACTATTTCTGCTGACTTAGCACGGGCAAACATGACGGATATTTGCAGGCAGCTCTTCTGAGGGTCTCTCTTGTGGCAGCGTATGGATGCAAACTCCTTTATGGCACAAGAAAGCGGTGCCAATCAACGCTTTAGCTGCGCTCAGATCTGTCCAACCCTTACAGCCTTCAGCAGGATGACGACAACACTATGGCCAACTGCACACTGAGGTTGAAAGTTTACACTCTTGAAAGAGAAGCTAATGAAAAACATCCCTGTTCTTAAAAGCTCCCCTATATACTACCATTTAAGAGGTTGGAACTGACTGCATGCTTTCCAACAGCTTACATATAAAACCACTAGACAGCAGCTTGGCAATCAAAGAAACCTTTTTCTCTGTCACACAATAAAATATGCTTTGCAACAGTTAAGCAAGTTGCTTTTCCTGAATATTTGCAAAACTTCAATTCACAAATGATCTCATGTACAATTTTCACTTTCTCTCCACCTAACGGATGGTTTTAGTTCACTGAAGCAAATCCCCTTGCAGCCTGCCAAATGGATTATAAACAACCAGTTACTTGGCTGGAGTCTACTATGAATCATTTCTGCTGGACATCAACCTTTCCTATTTCTCTTTTTGCACAATTCTTCAAATGGTTTTCCACTTGCATCAGGTGAAAAGATCTAAAACACAAACTAGCTCCTCCAGCACTGACTGACAAGCAGACTTGGCTGATTGAAATGGGCTCCCCCTCCCTCCGCAGTCACTAGATTTTATAAAACACAAGATAGAATTCCAGGGGCATCACTTAAAAAAATGTGTGTGTATACATTATATACACATACAACTTGCTAAACAACACAGGATAGAGTGTAACTAATTCAGTAATATATTTAAGTAAATACTATCAACCTACACTGATGTGCATAGCCACAAAGAGGACATGAATTAAGCATGCAGCACAAAGCCTAATTTTGTATACCTGCTTTTTACAATGCTATGACTTATGAGCTAAAAAATAAAAAGCATTTTACACCTATGGAAGATTTCTGATAAAGTAATTTCCTTCCTTTTTAAGTAAATATTCAAAGTTCTTTCAGGCTTCAAACACATTTGAAGTCTGATGAGTAAGCACCCACCACATAAAAAAGCTACTTTTTCTAATACAAGTAGAAACATCTGAAGATGTTTCTTTAAGAGAAGAAAGAAATATCCAGTGAATTTCTAGGATTTCCACGTTATCATATTTGCCAGCTGCCATACAGAATCATATCCGCACTTCCTCACATCTCAGATTATATCAGTCACAGAATATAAAATAGACACTCAGGACATAACAGCTTTTTATCCTATAAACAAACCTCAGATTGTTAATGAAAAGCTATCCTGAACCTAAATACTTTGAGATCAGGAAAAAAAAATCAGGAAAAAAACCCAACAACAACAAAAAACTCCTAAGTGATAGAGATGTAGATAGAAAGATAAACAGATATAGGAAGATAGATAAAGATATATTAAATCAGATTCACAGCTATACTGATTCATAGCAACTATACCACACCACTTGAGAACGAAATTAAGTTTTACATAAAAATGTGCAAAATATAAAGACATATAGAAAGATATAAAGTGAATCAAACTGAAGGGAATCAAGCTTAATTTCCCACTGCTATGGGGCTCCAGATTTATGTAGCTTATTTAACATCATTTTTAACATGTCGAATGTAGGTGATATGCGAATAAGGTACAAATGAATGGCATCAGCACTGAAGTTTTGTCTCAAGGACTTCCGGAACTGCTTGAATTTTTGCTCTTTTCCTGTTGTAAAAATTGATATATGCATATGTGTGTGTGTGTATGTATACATACATATACACATACATGTATATTTCCAACAAGCAGCACTACTATGCATTAGTGATGCTATTTTAAACTAAGTCAGCTAGAGAGCACAAAAGATTAGAGTCTTCTAGTCGCTGCTTAAATCCTTTGAAGATATATAATTGTCGAACTCTACAAATTAGCTCAAATTCTTGGTAGTGTTCAAAGTACATAAAAAATTCTGTTCATCAAATAGAGCTGTATCAAAAACCTCCTGTGATTTCCTGGAAGGAACAAGGTTTTTAAGTGTTCTCATCTCTCAGCAATAAATATTAATTCAGCAATCTGTCAAACATCCAGCTTCAAAAGACAAGTGTCTTGAAGGCCAATATATGTTAATTACATTTCTTTGCATTCTTCAGCAATGCACACTGTAAACCCACTCTTCCAGTTAGATCGTACTCAATTTCTTTTCTTTATTCTTAAGGTGAAGGACCAGAAAAAAAAGGCAGAACAGAAAAATCAAGATGTAGAAGGGATTATTTTAGTGTAGCATGAATACACCCGGTCTAAAAGAAGTAGCCTTTAATTTATTCTAAGGTAAGTGGACTAAGCTGGCAAATACAACGTGAAATCAACTTTCTCTTTGGGGGAAGGGCTCATTTAAAGTGTGCCATTTGACTACCACTTCTCAAATATGCAGTACAAACTTTTATTTTTCTTTCTTAAGGCAAAGCCAAAGTGTATTTCCTCTGGTCACTGGAAGCAATTCAAAACAGGGATTCAAAACTTCTTTCATAATCGGATGACAAAAAGGTGGGGGAAAAAAAGATAAATATTTTTTACCTTTTCTAGTTTCTTAGCTTCGATGTGTCGCAATACCTGTTCCCTCCAGTCATGAGGGACTTTGCTCTTTCCTGGAGGGTCTAATAAAGAATGCTCAGAGTTAACCCTCGGGTTGGATCTCTTTGACGGACTAGTCCGTGAGTAATTAAAGTCACTAACTGACATAGTTCTTTCTGGTATTTCATTCACGGAAGGTCGAGCACTCTGAGGTCGGGGTAGGTTTGGACCATCAATGCTGTATGTCCTGGCAGAAAGAGGTCTCTGATGCCCAGACACGACGGGTGCAGCTCTTCCCATTGAATGCAAATCCCTGTAGGTTAAGTAGTCCCCTTCAGGGAGCTGAGCCCGCCGGCAGGGTCCGGGATCAGTGACATTTAGGGAAGCTGCAGAGGTGACGCTGCTCTGCCTCTGAAGGGTGTTCCTGGCTGCTCCTGGGGGCAGCCTCTCATTGGGTGGAATAGCCCACATATCCATATGCCTCCCAGCCCCCCGCTGATGGGTGGTATACATGGTGCTGGCTCGAACGTTGTTGTGGTTGGAGAAATTCATATTGGCCGAATGCTTGACGTAGACTGGTGCCTCTGCGCTGTCGGAGCGTGGCAGGCGTGAGGGTGGCCCGCTGCCGGGCTCTGCTGGCGGGGCTGCCTTCGGGGGCCACAGCGTGTCCTTGGCTGCCGCGCTGCTGCTGTACTGGATGTTGTACTGTGGGGCGCAGAACACCGGCGCACCGCTCGCCACTGACCCTCGCACCACGTTAGCACCGTCGGGGTTGTGATTCGAGTCAAACTTGAACACCGTCTTTGTAGATGATATTAAATCGGACGACGATGACGATCCAGGAAAAACTTGCAAAGGCTGATCATACAAGAGAGTAGCAGATTTACTCCTCACTATATTTTTTCCATCTGTACTACCAGACACTGTCTTAATCACTGCGTTTGGCTGCTGAGGTCCGTTTTCATTGACAATGTCATAGATTTTCAGAGCCACAGGATCCATACTGGTGATGCTGTGCGATTTCACCACAGAATTACCTCTCTGGGGGGACAGATTTTCAGTGCTTTTTGAAACAGGCAGCTCAGCAGCTGAATCACCCTCAACTGTAGTGCTGCCCATTGCTTCTTCTCTAACGGGAGAGTCTACTGCTTCCTCAGGATGCCCATTTACTTTATTTATCAGATACTTATTTCCATTTTCCAAGTGCTCATTTTCTTCTCTCACAGTGCTGTTCAAAAACCCTTTTACTGATGCTATTTCCTGTGGTTTTAATCTTTCCACAGGAACTGGCATGGGCTCTTCACTAGCCAGTTTATTGATGTTCATGTTTATTTGGTCTAATTTGTGAGACTCCTCAGTAGAAGTGTGCAGATCAACACCTTTTCCTATCAGGCCTAATCTTTCTTCAATGCTTAATTCATAATCAGACAAATTTGTAACCTTATCTTGCACATTTATTTTTTCTTCTGCTGTAATGCTTAATTCACCTCCATTTTGCAGTACACTATTCAAATTTTCATCTTCTTGTCTGGAGAAGAAAAAAAAAACAGAAAAAGAAACTCTTGAAATAAATTCAAAATTAAAGTAATATATTCCTGTATTAAGAATGGTTTTCGAAAATAAGTTATTATCATACAACAGAGCCCTACTGTGTGCTGAATACAGGACAGAGATCTAAATATAACCAGTTCATGATTTGCTATCTTACCCTATTACAATATTACAATATTTTATGGAGAGTTCAGTTTGATAATTTGTTTTTAGGTTATTATTTATGAGATCATGTTGTGATTTCAAAAGTTTAATTAAATTCAGTAATGATTAAAGACAGATAAAAAGCCACAAAGAGGTAAATGACAATCATTCAGATTGTTTATTGGATTCTTCCAAGTTCCAGAAGAATTTTTACAATTAAAATTTAATTTCATTTTAGCAATTTAAGTGTATTTCTATTGACTTTCTAAAGAGCACATATTAATTAAAACTACAGACAGCCACAATCTTCAAGTCCATGGTTACAGTAAGCATAAAAAAAAAAAACAGAAACTTTTTTTGGCAATAAAATTGATATACAAATAGAAAATAAAAATTAATTAAAAGAAATAGAAAATAAAAACACATTATTTTAAAAATAATGTATTGGAAGCATATAAAGTATCAGAAGGATTAAATTATTATAACTGATTATCAGATGAGAAGGGAGCCATATTTTGCACATTGACATTACTGGTCAAGTAATAATGAAAGGGACTTAAAAAATTTAAGGAACATACTTGTCTCTCGCACTTGTTCATTGGCATGTAGTATCTTACAAACCTGATTTTGGATAAAACAGCTGCAGGCATTTCTTTGTCTGGAGAGCAGAGAGAAACATCTTGGCTACTATCAGTATTTAAGGAAACTGAATC
>JAWLRI010000198.1:770416-783840 GCA_034781795.1 Crypturellus tataupa | reverse complement strand
TTGCTGTATTCATAGAGATATATCATTTTAATCAATATTAAATTGCAATGCTGTTCTGTAACCAGATGGATATCTAAATAAGGTCAAATTTCCTTCATCATTCAACTGTTAATGAACATGCTGACAAACCAAGAGTCTTGTACAAATCATCTATAGATTAGTTCATGAAAAAAATAAAGAACACTACAACTATCTTTATGATAAAGAGTATCTCAGTGAAGTTGCCCTCTTTGACTGCCTCAAATTTCCTCCTAAGGTCATAATCACCACAGAGTTCTCCAAAAAGCTACAAGTGGTTAACACTGTATTTTCCTCCCCAAGAAATAGTTAACTGTATAATAGCTAGCTAAAGCAGAAAAGATGACCACTGAATCACTGTAACAACCAACACCTTTTCCCCCCTCTCCAGGCTGTTCACACAATGTTGCTTCTGCTATAATCTGGAATCCTAATTATTTCTCTAGTCTTAAAACAAAACATATTACTAAATTAGATTTCATGACAGATCTATACTCTTTAAGCCAACTTCTGGCAAAAAATAAATGAATGACTGGAATAATTATATATATATATATATATATATATATATTTCTTCCAAGATGTGTTTCAGCAAACTTTTCCTCCTATTTAAGTTTGCTCTAGGGATGCCATATATGCTCAAAAATAGTCTGCAAATAATTCACCCATATTTTATTTCCTTACTGGTTGGAGTTGGTCTTTTTCTGTTCCATTTTAGCGCATAAGATCATTTACTACATTTGTGCATCAAAACTTTGGGTAATTATCATGCAAGGAAAATCTATACGCCATTAAGAACAGTTAGTTTATCAACAATTTGTTTTAAGTTTATAAAAAGTTCTTAGAAAACAATACAAGCTAAAAACAGGATAGTTCGAGGATTCCTCAAGCAAGGGGCTCTCCCACCACCACCAGTAAGGCAAGTCTCTGCCAAGGGGTTTGCCACTTTATCACTGCCAGTGGCAGGCACCATCACTACTCTAGCCAACACTGTACTAGCTGAAGATATTTTCAAAGAGGCTACAAATCCCTCATATGGCATTATATTTGTATTTATTTGATAACACTTTTCCCTCTGACAACTAAAATCATAAAACATTCAAATACAAATCTTCAATGTGGACATACTATAAAAATCTCAAGAAAAAAATCCTTAAATATTTAGCTTCTAATTTGGAGAGTTTTCAGTATTTTCAGAATATAAATGTGAAAAAGTATTTTTTTAAAACTATGTGTACAAGATGCTCTATGCAGCATTTCAAACTCTATTGTTCTTCAAAGATCTCTCACTAAATATATTTTTCTGAATACACAGGTCATTAATTACATTGTAAATGTGCATGTAAAGCTTGTTTGCAAGATCCCTTATTTCCCTTGGCTACCCCAATTGTTTGCCTAATTTAAATTTCCTTCAAGTAACATCATTTTATCTTTCCCATATTGTTTATACAGCCACTATTCCTTCAGTGGAAAAGCAAAACATCTAAAATACTGAAAGTGTTAAAAGTAATAGGAAAATTCAGTAGGAATTGAAGAGGTGACTGGGTGAATACAGGATTGGAGGGTAGAGAGGAGAGGATCTACTAGATAACTGAGTCACCACATCTATTTCTAACTCAGGCATCACATTATGCAAGCTCTTTCATAAATTTATAATACTGTTTCATAATTCATATTATTTAAATTGCCGTCAAATCAACGTCACACTAACAGAACAGGTACTCTAATTATGCCTCACATTTTGAGGCTGTAAATAGACAACTTCACCCAGGCTAACAATACCACCCGCTTCAAATAGCACAGAATTCAAGAGGTATGAGTGATAGCAAGATTAGGCCCTGAATCATTGTAATTACCCTCTCAAATAAATTGTTTTTTAAAAAGCTACTCTTTTTATTGTCAATTGGGCAGACACATGCTTAAAACTTTAAAAAAAGAAAGAATGAAACTTTTCAAGTTCAACATTTTCTATATGAATCAAACTATATTCTCAACTTTCAGGTACATGGCAGATGAATTGCCTCTCAAATATTCTCTGCATACTTTTGCTCTCCTTCAGTAGAAATATTTTTACTGAGCTGGTCTGCACTATAATACTGCCAGTTTTGCAGTCTCTGGCTATGGATAAGCTCCAAGTAAAAGGACGCATTTGGGACAAAACAAGGTTGATTTAGTATCTTGGTATTGGTTACCCATTTTGATTAACAGCCTTCCAAGTGCTTTACACTTCACTGTTAAAAATTACATGCATGTTGAAATTAGCAGGAAGGTTAGGTTGACATTGTAGAAATTTGTTCATATATATCTATGATTACAAAAACAAAAAAGCATCCCTAATTATGAACATATTGAAAAAGGAAAGAGCAGCAATGAAACAAGAATTTTTTTTAAGTATATTTTATAGTAAAAATATTTGCATGTACCACTACATGCCATTAGTTTCAACAATGCATTTGATTTTCTGAGCTACGGTTTAAAGCTACTCTGTTCAAAGCTGTAGAACATGTTCTTTTTGAAATACATATTCAGGTTTTGAAAACTATGCAATCTAGAATTTCACATCAGTTTCTGGTTTGACTCAACTAAAAGCAAGGTCACAGATCACTTTGTGGGCTACACCAATTGAACAGATGCATCTTGCTGAAAGGCAGATTCATCTCTTGCATACAATTCACATCACAATAAATTTGTCTCCCCAGTGTACATCAGACATAAACAATGTATTTTTCCAGTGCCTCAGTGTAGTATAATGATTAATCATGTGTTTAAAATAAGTAGTCTCAATAGTTTTAATCTCACTTAATTAAAAAGCGCAGGAGTACCAGAAGAGAACATTCAGCCTGTACTGTAGCTCATTAGGGACATACTACTGAGGATATCCGCACAACAGCTGAGTTCAGTTATGCAGCTAAGGGTGAAACTTTGGAAACACTCAAGTCAACAGGAAAAAATCCCAGCAACTCCAACCACAGTAGTATCATTAAGCTGGAATACATTATAGCATTCCTGTAAATATCTCTTATGGGTACAAGAGCCCTCTGTAAACTACTTTGGAAAAAAAAAAAAAAAGAACAAAAGTACGTAATTCATGCTGTTAGCATGAATTATAGCAACTAAGGTCAAGGTAATTTCATAAACAAAATCTATGTTAGCTATATGTTTGTTTTAATCATAGCTACTGTTCCTCAGTGAGGAGTAACGATTTACACGGCCAGCATCCCAAGTTACACGTCCTCTAATTTTGCTACTGAAAACGAATGATATCACAAAGAATAAAGAAAGATGAAGTATTTGCAGCACATGAGTAAGCATCAGAACTCACATGTGAAAAATTTTAGTTTACTCTCGCTAGTGCTACAGTTCATTCCAGATTGGAGCTTTGGCACTTTGATACAGCAGACACAGTACGGTATCTAGACACTAGACAAAAGTGGCACACAGCTCTCAGAAGGGAGCTCCAACTGAACATGCTTGTTTCTCATGTTAGCACAAAGCTGACTAGAGTCACCAGGAAAACTTGTTTCTGCACTTGAAGGGCTCACACCTCACCCGAATACATGCAAGTCTGCTATCACCTGAGCTGGGCAGTGGGAACCTTCTTGTGTTGGTTCCTTCTTTTCTATCCCCAAAGCTGTGAGAGCTGCAAGTTCTTTTACCAGTTTCTATTGCTAATGGAGGACCCCTTATACTGCACTTCACAGCATATTCAGCTCCACAGAGCTGGTTGTTCATGTCCCATCACTGGGATCTCTGTCCTTCTCACTGACCTTCAAGGCTCCTGTTGTGTGCTTAGGCCTCCAGGTCCAAGCCAGAACACTCAGAGCACTGCTCTAGCTCACACATACACAGGAACATTGTCACCTCGGGTTTGCTTGGTGCAAGAGTTGTGCAAAACAGGGCTTAGGAACATTTTAAAAGAGCAACACAACTCAACTCTTAATGCTAATCTAGAACTACTTCACAATTACAGATAATGTGTCTGAGGAAAATACTTCCATTATGGAAGTCTGGAACGTTACAAAATATGTATTGCGTAAACAGATTCCATGCAACACAATACAAAACTATTACCTTTTTTTCCCAGCAGTGAAATACATAAATAATAATAAATAAAAAAAAAAAATTTACATGGTGTGATTCACACCCTCAGTTACTCTGAACAAGCATCTCAAATCCCACATTTCATTTAGAGATTTTGGTAGTTAAATACCAATGCCTGAGTTTCAGGCACTCAGCCACCACAACAGGACCCAGACAAGCATCTGGGCCCCAGTACAGTGCAGTAGGTAGAAAATTAGTTAGCAGAACATTATTAGCAAAGCTGAGGAAAAAAATCTAGAAAATATTTAAAAACAACTTAAATCTGTACTTACTTTGGCAATAATTTTAACTGGTTTTCTCTAAGTTCCAATATCCGGAGTTTAGTTAATCTGTAACAGAAAAAGAATAACATTATTACAATACATAGTATTTTGTGACAAACAATCTCAGTACTTGCTTATATTGCTAAGCTTCTGTTTTACAAAAATGGATGTTGGGAATATTTTTTTGTTCAAGTATACAAATATGTTTTATCCAGAAATCAATGTTATTCTCTTCATCACTGGGGTTGGGTTTTGGTGAAGCAGCTGACAAACAGGGTGTTCATTTGCTTTTCTGCACCTTCTTGATTATTTATTCCTGCATCCTATCAACAGCAATCATTTAATTAGATTCATAATGAGCATATATTAACCTCATATACAAAAATACACATAAAATGAAGGCAGGATTAGTAAACAAAAATTAAGACACTGAATTTCTAACACAGGCCTATGTATTGAATGTTATCACATGCTCTTACAAAAAGTCTCAGAAGAGCACCTGGTCTTCTCTATGGTGAAAATGACCTTTAAATTCCTCTTGTATTTCATTTTCCTTTCTCTTTCTAGTCAGTTGCTTAATTCATTTTGATATTTTCTATTAGAAGGGAGTTTGACACCTCTTTCAGAGAATTTTTGTGCAAGATAAAATAACCTCTATATCTCTGAATTTGACTGCTTGGCCGAGATAAGTTCAAAGCAGCCTTGGCATCAAGCAGTTCACAGTCTCTAACAGAATTCTGTTGATTAGGGCAAAAGTGACAAGACTCTCTCTTTAAGTGAAACACATTAAATGAGTTTGGCTTAATTCAGAGAGGGCCATAAGGACAAAACCTTCCCGTGACCACCTAGCAGCCCTCGTACACCACAAAAACAGGGTAGTAAGCTGCATGACTCAGGAAGGAGTGAACAGCCTAGTCTTTCCTGAAAGTGCTCACCCAAACACGGTGTAAGGAAGCAAACAAAAAGCTCAAGTAATGAGAAGTATATTTATAGTAAAGATAGAAAGCCTGAAAATATTTTCCCCCCCAAAACATTCTCTCATTTATGGATAATTTCAAAAGTAGCAATCAGCTGCATCTATGAACAACTTAACATTAACCTTGAGGCAGAGCAGAGGTCAACCTAGCCCAGCATTGCAAGCAGTAGTTGCCATCTGGTAACAACTGTTAGAGGGGAACCTTGTCTCTCTGTCTTTTCAAAAAGAAAGAAAAACACTTAACCAAACAACAACAACAAAAATCATACAACTCTCCCCAAACAAAGAAGCAAAAAACAAGCAACCAAAAAAAAAAAAACAAACAAACCAAAAATAACCTTTTAATGATGCCAAAAGAATACCTTAATATCCTTTGGGATGCCTTCCCCACTACAATAGCTGTGAAAACAGCCCGTATCAAATTCAGCTCAGACCAGGCTTCAGGGAACTGCAAGTGTCCAGAATTACAAAGCACGAGGGACCTAATTTTGTACTCTTATACTTAAGGAAAAACATGCTGTAACACAGGACAACAAAATAGCCTGCCTTCAAAGGAGCATCCTGGAATCAGTTGTGCCTCTTCTCTAGCACAAGGAGAAAAATGTCTCATACTCTCATCATCAGCCCAGGCAAACTGGGATAATTGCAAAAGTTGTTTTTCTCTAATCTCTTCTTCCAATACTAGGAAAATGATGGGTCTTTCTATTGGTCCATTGCATATCAGTACCTTTATTCATGACAATAAAGTTCATCCTATTTGCAGTTTTCATTATTAATAATCAGTACAAAGGATTCTCAAGATATGACAGAATAATCTTCTGCAGGAAGGAAGCACAGTAGTTGTTTCTCTTTGGAGACTGCAGATGTTGCACCTGATACTCCTGTTGCACCTGATACTCCTAATGATGACCTTCACTCAGCAACAGCAGAGCCACAGTTCACAACCTTTTTAGGTATTATAGCACCCCATTCCCACCTCAAAATGGGACTAGCCTTTGAAAATGCAAAGTGCTTAGGAATACTGCAGACGCAGAGACACATGATTTTCCCACCAAGATACCAATTCTTCACACACTCAAAAAGTTATATCCCTCCCATCCCCACAATTCTCCTGATGCAGATTATCAGCTCCTGAAACATGCTCAGTTTTTAATAGATTTGTAGTAGGGCTGTTTTTTAACAATGATCTAAAAATAAAGTTGCACATGCAAGCAACTCCAGAATCCTTTCTTCTGAGGAGTCTTCAACAGTCACACACTGGGGCATCAGGGCCCAGTTACTGAATTCCTTTGAGGACAAGGAAAATAGTCAGGCAGTGGCTAGTTTATCTTTGCAACATACATATGCAGTCAAACTGCAGTAGAGAGTAGTGAAAGCGAACCTCCAGTCATACACTAAACTGTGTATTAGCAAAACCACACTTCACTGGTTTTAGCCTGAACCCACCCTATTACACTCTTTTAATAAGCTACTTCTATGAATTTAAAGACTGCCTTTGGTGATAGAGTTTAAAAATCTTCATAGCTTTGTGAGATTGTTTCATGTTCTACTGTGTCATCCTAAAAGAATGGAGATATAAATATCCATTTCCTCCTTGTGTGTAGGGCAAAAAGGTTACTAGGGAAACATTTTTAGCCTCTGCTGCGTGGAAGCTATAGGTTGCGTCTCAACTAGCAATTTCCTTGCAGTATTTAATGAGAAGCTTTGACCTGAAGCAGTTGTCGCTTCTTCCCTTATGTCTGGGAGGGTTAATTCAAGTTTAATATAGTAACACACATCAAATACTCAGCCCTGCTTCTAATGGCTGGTGTAAACATACCCATGCTTAGCATTTATATCACTATAATGGAACCAAAAAAGCAGGTTTTAATTTGGGAGAGAAGCAAAGACAACTAGCCATCCAAAACTAAGGAAGATAAAAATCATAATGGTAAAATTTACCATTTTATCAAATACTTGTAGTAAAATATTCCATTTCTCAATTGTAAAAACCTTTAACAACAGAAATGCTTATATATCACCTCAAAACAAAGCTAAAGGCAGCATTAAGTATACTTGATCTCAAAAAAATAAATTTCAGGATTGTTGTTTTAGGTAAGCAACTTTTAATATGTGGTTGATTTATCCCTCCCTCAGTATCCTTCCACTCTACTCCTACCTCTCCCCCCAAAAACAAACAAAAAAACCCACCACACACACCAACAACTATATGAATATTTTGCCCAGGGTACATTCAATAATTTTCATAAAACTGAATTCTTTTCTATTCAGCAGAATTGGATACATGTAACTAATTAGGTCCTCAATTGCATCATCATTGTTCATTTATGCAAAAATGAAAAATAATCCAAATTAGATACTAAAAATTTTCTTTGCTTGTGCCCTACAAATTCTCAAAAAAAAACAAGATTACAAATAAATTCACAGTAACAGCACAATAAAAAAAAAAGTCTCTGAAAGGAAAAGCAATTATCTCACTATTGACATTTTCTGGGTTTTTATAAAGATGCCATGGGCTGAAAATAAGCTCCTTGCTCATTCATCAGTAAAACTTAATCCTGCTGCTCTATTATTTCCTCTCCTCCTACTTCTGTAGTACACTGTGTGCTATAAAAGAAAAAGTAATTACTGTTCAAATCCTCTGTTCTTCACCAAAAGCATAAACCAGGTGCTAGCATACCTTTCCTCTACCCCATTTCACATAGACAGTGCTCTACAAAGCGACCAAACAAAAGTTGCAGTTATGACAGCTGTGCAGACATAGCCAACAATCATTACTTTGCTAAGAAAACAGAACATACTTTACATAAAAGTCACAGTTTAAGTCACCCAGATTATCTACTGTATTCTGTTTAGTGTAGCTATTGGTTCTTATTTCCTGCTGGGCAAACAAAAACTCTCAAAATTGGCTTCAGGTGAGCTTCAAGTTTTGGAAGCAGGACTTTCTGCATTTGTATATTTGATTTTAACTATGTATTATTATGTGTTTAAAAATAACAGCAAGATTTTTTCTTTGGTAACCATAACACCAACAGATCTCCAACTTGCGTGCACTGGCAGCCCGACTACCTGTGGGATCCTGGCAAGTGTTGAGGGATGCAAATCAGAATTTGGGAGTGGAAGAAGCAGCACTTTAGCACCTTGGGATTCCAAAGGAACTGACACATTTAATGAAGAGTCTGGGGATTTTAATAAGCCTAACAGGCTTGGCTAGTACATCACTGAAAGACAGCCAATATATAATATCCTTAGAAGAGGAAAAAAGATCAGATAATCTGAGGTCTTTAACCTTAAACTCACTATTATGCAAAGCTTTAGCACAGATTTTGAAGGAGAGAATCAAATGTGGCAGCAAACACATTGTGCCAACAGTAATTTGCATAACAAAAAGCTTCCTTTGCTATGTATTATGTGGCAGGTTACAGACAGAGGAGCTCAAAGACCTATTTTGGGACTCATCCTGTCTATTACTTTTAAAGTAGTGTTCTTAATGCAAAGTATAGGAAAAATGTGTTGGCCATGCTCGCCGATACAACAAAAGACAGCAGTCACTATCAATGCAGTGAATTATTAGGACACTCAGAAGAAAAACTTGAGCACTGGAAAAATATGGACTGAGATGCCACAGTGTGAAATTCTATACTTAACATTTCCTTAGTGAGTGACTGGTCAACTCAACTCAGGGCATTAGTTGATCGGGGGGAAACAATATTAGGCAGCTGCAAAAAAGGGTGGTAGAACCCTAGAGTGAAGTCACAGACACTTCCAAGAGAAACAAGTTATCATGTTATTATCATGACATTGTGCAAGGCCATGGAATGATCTTGATTTGAATTCAAAATGTAGCTCTGTACGCTGTCCTCTTGAAGGGGGGAAGGCAGAAAGTGAGAGCTTGAGATTCAAACTGGAACAGATGCATGAAATGATAATTTGAGGGCTAACCCTGAATGGAAATAACCCAAAGAGATCAATATCCTGAAAGTTTCTACTAGTTATTTTTGCAAATGCATTCCTGCATTCCAAAGTATAAAGTTATATCTCAGAGCAAACATAAAAATATTTATGTTTAGTTACAAAGCTGTGGGCTGGTAACACAGTCTGATCATCATCCACACAAGAGAAGTGCTCACTGTCAGAAGGGGCTGAACTTCATTTGGGAAAAAATAATGCTTAATACAAGATCAACTGCAATAAGCATTAAATCAGCATTTCCCCTTTATATATTTTATATACACACACATATACACATGGCAAGAATTTTACTCGGAGACCTCCAAATTAAAGGCGTTTTTTTTTAAAACCAAACGCCAAATATTACTCAATTTTAATAATATGAAGCATATTTCTGATTTATTCTTCAGTTTACAACTTATTAATGACTTCACCACTTGCCTAAACATTAATCAAGTCCAGCAGAGGTGATACAGAAGACGACAGTTTTAAAGAAAAATGACAACGAAAGTGTGTGAACGAAACTATACTTAAGATTAACTTCTCAGAAGATCAACTATGTCAATCATAAATTTTCATTCTTAGCTGTTTTGTACTGAAAAAAAAATATCCTTCTGGCTAGAAAAAGGAGAGAACAAGGTGTACATTATTATTAAATCACCAAAGGATAAAAAAGTCCAGTCCTCCAGATATTTCTTTTAGCCAAACTTCTGCAGCCCTCAGCCTAGAGGTTTTTCTGACCTCCTGTAAGCTGAGCTGACCCAACTAGTACACAACCTAAGGCAACTGCTTTCACATGGCCATATGCCTGGTTAAGTAATGGCCATATTTCCTAAAAGAAAGGCCTGTTGGACATGAGAGCTGCATGCACTAGGAAAAGAGAAAACAGAAAATAAGAGAAGAAAAAAGCAGAAATAACAGTACAGGAGAACACAATGAACAATACTTATCTGTGAGTCCTTCCTTTTAGTTATATTTTATTTTAGTTTTAGTTTAATTTTATTTATTTTTACTTTATTTTTACTTATTTATATTTTTTATTTCTTTTAAGTTTAGTTTAGTTTTATTTTAGTTATATTTAGTTATATTTTTGCTTGCAAGATTAAATCCATTTTTTAAGAGTAGGTGGTTTAGTATTTGTCTTATTTAAATAATACTAAATACAAATACTAAATACTTTAGTATTTGTTTTATTTAAACTATGAATTGCAATAATTTTACTTAGCCCTGCGTACCATGACTCTCAGACAGATTCTTGATAGTGGAGAAAGAAACTAAGAAAACTGTGCATCCCAGAAAGGACAAGTAGAATGACAGATGTCATTCTTAGCTCCTCTCAAGCTTCTAAAAGATGACAAAACTACTTCAGAAATATTTGTCTCCCATACCTGTCCTTGGACAGTAAATATAGCAAGTATATAAATAAGTTTTATTTCTTGTCTCTTTATAAACATTGTTTGTCTTTTCAAAAGCCCAATGACAGAAATGGTGATAAACATTTATTTCATATACTAGTTAAAAAAAAAATGCACTTAAGTAATGTGCACTTCATCCCCTTCCCTTGACCTCTCACTTTGCTTGAGAAACAGCAGAAACTGCTCTGCATAATTTAAAAACAAATGTAGATCCAAGCCTCAAACTCATCTTACCTGCCAAAGTTGGCCGGCAAAAACTCAAGAAAAGCATCGTTCAGGTACAGCTGTGTTAGGTTTAACAGTTGGGAAAATCCATCGGGAAGTCTGTATAGAAAAAAAGTAGTGTAGTACTTCTCTTTCACTTATACTCAGTGCTTTGTCATCCTTTCTTAAGCAGCAGCACAGCATTGGAGTGCAATTATAATATATTGATAGCATTTACATTTAAAGTATTCTGAGAATTTTTATAAAAATGCACGAGCTGGTTTGCTGTAAGAATAGTTTCAAATTTATTCTTTAAATATTGAAGGCAATATCTACAAGCAATAAGAACAGACATCAATTTGCTACTTATTTGTGAACTGAAACCTAACATAGAAGATTCACTCACTAGAGATGATACTATCTCTGCAAGTGCTACTTCTGCCAAGTTAATTTTGTCATCATAGAAGGCAAAAGCAAATCTCTTCCTACAAATTGGGTTTGCAAAACAGCTCTATAGGCTTTAAATATATATATTTATTTATTTTGAAGGAGCAACACTCCTTATTTGTCTACCTTTGTATTTGTCTACCTTTACAGAGAAGTGACCCAGGAGCGGAGGGGAATCCTGGAAAAAGCACATAGAGCAGTGCTCTTCACATAGCCAAATTATCTGGACAAAATACTTTACTGACATACCCATACTGTTTGCCACTGCAGTGAGGTAAACCAAGACACTTGTTCATTTGAGTAAAATTACTCAGATAACTCTGCTCCTGGCCTTCAGTTCCAAGGACTGGCTCACAAAAAGTGGTATGAGACATGCTCGAGACTCAATAGTGTTTGGATAAAATATAAAATTTCACAAAAATAAACAAACTTACTTGGAAATTGGATTTACGCTGGCTTCAACAATTGTCAAGACTTTACAGTTCCTTATATTTTCTGGAAACTCCTGTATGCCTGTAAAAGGCAAAAAGAGGTTAAAAAAAAAAAGTGTTAAAATACGAGACTGCCTGACAAGATGCACAACACAATGCATGTAAAAACGCTAACTATAAAAGCTTAGTGACCAGAGAAATAAATCTTGGATGTTGCATTTTAAAGTAAGTTTTTATTAAAAACAAGCAAAAAAGCAAACAAGCAAAAAGCTCCACCACACTTGGGCAGTTTATTTATCATTCTCTTCTTAAAGCATTTTAGACTGCAACTTATCAGACAGTTCAAGCAGCATTAGAGACACAGTGCACTTCAATTTCTACTGCTCATTGCCAAATATTAATCTACCATTTTGCCAAGAAATCAAGACCTCAGTCCCAATTACAGCAAATATATATATTTTTCCTATTAAGGTCTTTCACATACATGGAGCAAAATTTCAAAGATTTGTTAGGCTTGTATGACATTTGGTTTAAATGGAGAGACTTTACCTCTTGAAGTAAATTAACAGGACTCAAAGGCTCTGAAGAGATCTCCCAAAATGTGACACATATTTGATATATTAACAGCTTCAGACTATTTGTAGAGTAAGTAAAACATGCTGAAAACACCTTTGTCAGAAGATCAAAACATTAAGAAATCTTTTTTTTTCTGAGGCTAGCTCCAGAAATGTCAGAGAACAAATTTGCAACCCATGTATCTGCCAAAATTCCTCTTTGTCAGTGGATGACAAAACACACTTTGAAAACAGAAACCGATCATCAGCTGCACCAGTAGCAGATCAGCATCAAACCATTTTGCTACAGAATTTCACACTAGTCTCTCCTATCTCGTGAAAAACAAATAGAATGATGGTATCACAACTACATTTCCTTTTGCATTATACCACAATGTTGCTGTTCTACTCTAAAGCAGGCGTTTGTATTTTAACTAAACTTGTCATAACAAACATTCATACTGCGATACTTTGGCATGGATATGTTCATCAGTCACTACTTCTTAAGAAAAAGACATATGCTAGTAAACAAGAGGTAGTTTAAAACAATGGTAGAAAATCTTTGCTATTTATCTTGCAGTTAAGGGATTTAATTATATCTGCTTCTAAAGTGTTGAACAGGTGCATGGGCAGGGCAGCCTGAACCTATGGAGCAAGCCAGCTAAGAAGCAACTGCCCTCGATGGATGCTCTTTTTCATTCTGGGGTAGTGGCATTCCAGGCTACTCGCAGCAACATTAATGCTCTTACAATGTAGCTGCAGGGACAAGTACAAGGGCAGGGTCATCTGATTGAGATTGGAAGGTGGGAATTTGTGTCTCTCCTTGTGTATGTGCCTGGGAACACCAAAACAAGGAAAAATAGCAAAGCATCAACTGTAATATTTTTACTAAAATAATAATAATAAAGAAATTCTCACAGTAGCCTTAGATTCCTTTCATGTTTGTACAGTAAGAAAGTTGAGCTTGTAGAAAAGAGATCATACTACCACTGAAGAGTCGAAAGAGTTAAATGATGGAATTTGCTCACATTGACATAAAGATGTCAAGACTGAAGCATACCATG
>JAWLRI010000198.1:745817-770316 GCA_034781795.1 Crypturellus tataupa | reverse complement strand
AGCCTCTCTGGGCAGCCTGTGCCAGGGCTCTGTCACCCTCACAGGAAAGAAGTTCTTCCTCGCATGGAGGTGGAACTTCCTGTGTTTCAACTTACACCCGTTACCCCTTGTCCTGTTAGTGGCCACCATGGAGAAGAGCCTGGCCCCATCCTCCCTACAATCCCCCCTCAGGTACCTGAACATGTTGATCAAATCTCCTCTCAGACTTCTCCAGACTAAACAGGCCAAGCTCCCTTAGTCTTTCCTCATATGATGGATGTTCCTGTCCCATAATTGTCTTTGTGGGTCTCCGCTGGACCCTCTCTAGAAGCTCCATGTCCCTCTTCTCCTGGGGAGCCCAGAGCTGCCCCCAACACTCCAGGTGTGGCCTCACCAGAGCTGAGCAGAGGGCCAGGATCCCCTCCCTCGCCTGCCGGCAACACTCATCCTGATGCAATTAGGATCCTATTGGCCTTCTTGGCCACGAGGGCACACTGCTGCCTCATGGTTAACTTATTGTCAACCAGGACTCCCAAATCTTTCTCCACAGAGCTGCTTTCCAACAGATCAACCCGTAATCTGTACTGGTGCCTGGGGTTATTCCTCCCCAGGTTCAGGACCCTGCACTTGCCCTTGTTGAACCTCATAAGGTTCCTCTCAGCCCAACTCTCCATCCTGTATGGCAGCACAGGCCTTGGGACTGTCAGCCACTCCTCCCAGTTTGGTGTCAACTGCAAACTTGCTGAGGGTGCACCCTGTGCCCTCGTCCCAGTCATTGATGAACAAGCTTAAGAGTACCAGGCCCAGTACTGACTGGCCACAGGCCTCCAACCAGACTCAGCTCCATTTATCTCCGTTCTCTGGGCTCTGCCATCCAGCCCTCAATCCGCTTCACTGTTCACTCATCCAGTCCCCACTTCTTGAGCTTTCCTCTGAGGATGTTATGGGAGACTGTGTTGAAAACCTTGCTGAAGTCAAGGTAGACAGCTCTCCCAACGTCCATCCAGCCTGTCACCTTGTAGAAGGCTATGAGGTTGGTCAGACATGACTTCCCCTCGGGGAATTCATGCTGACTACTCCTGATAGCATATTTTTTATAGAGCCAGTATTCCTTCAGCCAAAAAGCAAAACATCTAAAATACTGAAAGTGTTAAATAGGAAAATTCAGTAGGAATTGAGCAGGAGCGAGTGACTGGGTGAATACAGAATTGGACAGGAGGGAAGAGAATATCTACTAGATCACTGAGTCATCACATCTATTTCTACCTCATTATGTAAACTCTTTCATAAACTTATAACACTGTTTCATAATTCATTTTATTGAAATTGCCGTCAAATCAATGTCATGCTAATAGAACAGGTTCTCTAATTACGCCTCACATACTGAGGCTGTAAATAGACAACTTCACCCAGGCTAACAATACTACCTGCTTCAAATAGCACAGAATTCAAGGGTATGAGTGATAGCAAGATTAGGCCCTGAATCATCGTAATTACCCTCTCAAATAAATTACTTCTTTTTGAAAAACTACTCTTTTTATTGACAAATGGGCTGACACATGCTTAAAATTTTAAAAAAAGAATGAAACTTTCCAAGTCCAACATTTTTTACATGCATCAAACTACATTCTCAACTTTTAGGTACATGCCAGATGAACTGCCTCTCAAATAGTCTCTGCACACTTTTGCTCTCCTTTGAGTAGAAATATTTTTACTGAGCTGGTCTGCACTATAATACTGCCAGTTTTGCAGTCTCTGGCTATGGATAAGCTCCAAGCAAAATGATGCATTTGGCACAAAACAAGATTGACTTAGTATCTTGGCATTGATCACTCGTTTTGATTTAGAGTCTTCCAAGTCCTTTACACTGTTCAAAATTACATGCATGTTGAATTTAGCAGGAAGGCTAGGTTGACATTGTAGAAATTTGTTCATATATATCTACGATTACAAAAAAGCATCTCTAATTACAAAGAAGCATCTCTACTTATGAAAGTATTGAAAAAGGAGAGAGCAGCAATGAAACAAGAAATTTGAAAATATATATTTTAGAGTAAAAATATTTGCACGTACCACTACATGCCATTAGCTTCAAAAACGCATTTGATTTTCTGAGCTACAGTTTAAAGCTATTCTGTGTAAAGCTGTATACCATGTTCTTTTTGGAGCACATATTCCAGTTTTGAAAACTATGCAAGCTAGAACTTCACATCAGTTTCTGGTTGACTCAATAGCTAAAAGCAAGGTCATAGACCACTTTGTGGGCTAGGACTATTGAACAGATGCATCTTGCTGAAAGGCAGATTCACCTCTTACATACAACCCACACCACAGTAAGTTTGTCTCCCCAATGTATATCAGACAAAAACAATGTATTTTTCCAGTGCCTCAGTGTAGTAGAATGTTTAATTATGTGTTTAAATTAAAAATAAGTAGTCTCAATAGCTTTAATCTCACTTAATTAAAAACCACAGGAGTACCAGAAGAGAACAATTAAGATGGCAGTTCAGCCTGTACTGTAGCTCATTAGGAAGATACTACTGAGGATATCCTCACAACAGCTGAGTTTAGTTATGCAGCTAAGTGTGAAACCTTGGAAACACTGAATCAACAGGAAAAACTCCCAGCAACTCCAACCACAGTAGTAGCATTAAGCTGGAATACATTACAGCACTCCTGTAAATATCTCTTATCAGTACAAGAGTCCCCTGTGAACTACTTTGGAAAAAAGAATAAAAGTATGCAATTCATGCTACTAGCATTAATTATAGCAATTAAGGTCAAGGTAATTTCATAAACAAAATCTGTTAGCTATATGTTTGTTTTAATCATAGCTACTGTTCCTCATTTAGGAGTAACAATTTACACCACCAGCATCCCAAATTACATGTCCTCTAATTTTGCTACTGAGAATGAATGACATCACAAATAATAAGGCAGGATGAAGAAGTATTTTCAGCACATGAGTAAGTAACAGAACTCACATATAAGAGATTTTAGTTTACTCTTGCTAGTGTTACAGTTCATTCCAGATTGGACCTTTGGCACTTTGATACACAGTATGGTACTAGGCACTAGAAAAAAGTGGCACATAGCTCTCAGAAGAGAGCTCTGACTGAACATGCTTGTTTCTCACGTTAGCACAAAGCTGACTGGAGTCACCAGGAAAACTCGTTTCTTCAGTTGAAGGGCTCACACCTCACCTGATTACATACAAGTCTCTGCTAGTACCCGAGGTGGGCAGTGGGAACCTTCTTGTGTTGATTCCTTCTCTTCTACCTCCAAAGTTGTGAGAGTTGCACCTCTTTTCACCAGTTTCTGCTGCTAACAGAGGATCCCTTATACTGCACCTTACAGCACATTCAGAACCACAGAGCTGGTTGTTTATGCCCCATCACTGCAATCTCTGTCCTTCTCCTCACTGACCTTCAGTCTCCTGTTGTGTGCTTAGGCCTCCAGGTCCAAGCCAGAACATTCAAAGCACTGCTCAGCTCACACATACACAGGAAATACAACATTGTCACCCCGGGTCTGGTTGGTGCAAGAGTCGTGCAAGGCAGAGTTTAGGAACATTTTAAAAAAGCAACACAATTCAACTCTCACTGCTAATCTAGAACTACTTGAAAATTAAAGAAAATGTGGTTGAGGAAAATACTTCCATTATGGAAGTCTGGAACATCACAGAATATGTACTGCATAAGCAGATCCCATGCAATACAACATAATACTTTTTTTTTTTTTCTCCCAGCAGTGAAATACATAAACAGTTTAAAAAAAAAAAAAAAAGTTTACATGGTGTGATCCACACCCTCAGTCATTCTGAACAAACATCTCAAATCCCACATTCCATTTAGAGATTTTAGTAGTTAAATATCAATGCCTGAGTTTCAGGCACTTGGCCACAAGAGGACCCAGACAAGCATCTCAGTCCCAGCACAGTGCAGTAGCTCGAAAATGGACATCTCAGAACGATCATCCTGAAACATCCATGTGCTGACTCGAAAGCTCTACCAGCGCATCAGAAATCCACAGAACCAGATAGAGACAGACATATTCATGTACAGAATGGGGTACAAGGAAAAATAAAAGAGCTAGTATGAAACCGAAGCCTGAAGGGAAAGAGTCTCTTGTTATAGAATCAAAGTGTCAAGTTAGTAAAATATTATTAGTAGTAAAATTATTATTAACAGCAAAATTAGTTAGCAAAACATTATTAGTAAAGCTGAGGAAAAAAAATCTAGAAAATATTTAAAACAATTTAAGTCTGCACTTACTTTGGCAATAATTTTAATTGGTTTTCTCTAAGTTCCAGTATCTGGAGTTTAGTTAATCTGTAACAGAAAAAGAATAACATTATCACAGTATACAGTATTTTGTGATAAACAATCTCAGTACTCACTTATATTGCTAAGCTTCTGTTTTATAAAAGTGAGTGAGTTGGGAATATTTTTTTTTCAAAAATACAAACATGTTTTATCCAGAAATCAGTGTGTTATTCTCTTCATCACTAGGATTGGGTTTTGGTGAAGCAGCTGACAAACAGGGAGTTCATTTGCTTTTCAGCACCTTCTTGAAAATTATTTATTCCTGCACCCTATCGACAGCAATCATTTAACTGGATTCATAATGAGCATATTAACCTCATATACAAAAATACACATAAAATGAAGCAAGGCAGGATTAATAAAAAAAAAAATTAAGAGACAGGCCTACATATTGAATGTTATCACATACTTTTACAAAATGCCTCAGAAAAGCACCTGGTCTTCTATATGGTAAAAATGACCTTTAATTTCCTCTTGGATTTCCTTTTCCCTTTTCTTTCTACTCAGCTGCTTAATTCATTTTGATATTTTGTATTAGAAGGCAGTTTGACCTCTCCTTCAGAGCATTTTTGTGCAAGATAAAATAACCTCTATCTCTCTGAATTTGACTGCCTGGCCAAGATAAGTTCAAAGTAGCCTTGGCATTCAAGTAGTTTACAGTCTCCAACAGAATTTTGTTGATTAGGACAAAAATGACAAGACTCTGTCTTTACTAAATGAACACAGTAATTGAGTTGGGCTTAATTCAGAGAGGGTCATAAGGACAAAACCTTCCTGTGACCACCTAGCACCCTGTGTGTACCCCACAAAAACAGGATAGTAAGCTGCATGACTTCAGGAAGGAGTGAAAAGCCTAGTCTTTCCTCAAACGGTTCACCCAAATATGGTGTAAGGAAACAGATAAAAAGCTGAATTCCTATCAAGTAATAAGAAACATATTTATAATAAAGATAGAAAGTCTGAAAATATTTTCCCCCTCAAAACATTCTCTCTTTTATGGATAATTTCAAAAGTAGCTATGAGCTACTTGAAGCAGAGGAGAGGTCAACCTAGCCCAGCATCACAAGCAGTAGTTGCCATCTGGTAACTACTGTCTCTCTGTCTTTTTAAAAAAAACAACCTTTTAATGATGCCAAAAGAATACCCTAATATCCTTTGGGATGTCTTCCCCACTACAATAGCTGTGAAATCAGCCTGTATCAAATTCAGCTCAGACCAAGCTTCAGGGAACTGCAAGTGTCCAGAACCACAAAGCACCAGGGACCTAATTTTGTACTCCTGTACAAAAAAATCGGCTGCCTTCAAAGGAGTGTCCTGGAACCAGTTGTGCCTTTTCTCTAGCAAGAGGAGAAAAATGTCTCATACTCGCATCATCAACCTAGGCAAACTCGGATTATTGCAAAATTTGTATTTCTCTGATCTCTTCTTCCAATACTAGGAAAATGATGGGTCCTTCTATTAGTCCATTGCATATCAGTACCTTTATTCATGACAATTAAGTTCATACTGTTTACAGTTTTCACTATTAATTATCAACATAAAAGATTCTCAAAATATGACAGAGAACAATCGGCAGGAGGGAAGCACAGTAACTCTTTCTCTCTGGAGATTGCAGATGTTGCACCTGACACTCCTAACGAAAACCTTCACTCAGCAACAGCAGAATTACAGCTCGCAATCTCTTTTGGTATTACAGCACCCGGTTCCCACCTCAGAACGGGACTAGCCTTTGAAAATACAAAGTGCTTAGGAATATTGCAGAAGGGGAGACATGATTTTCCTACCAAGACACCAATTTTTTCTCCACTTGAAAGAAGTTATATCCCCTTTAACCTCCCAATTCTCCTGATGCAGAGTAACATGCTCAGTTTTTAACAGATTTGTATAGCAGGGCTGTTTTTTAACAATGATCTAAAAATAAAGTTGCACATGCAAGCAACTCCAGAATCCTTTCTTCTGAGGACTCTTCAACTGCCACACACTTGGGGCATCAGGGCCCCATTACTGACTTCCTTTGCCAACAAGGAAAATAGCCAGGCAGTGGCTAGTTTATCTTTGCAACATACATATGCAGTCAAACTGCAGTAGAGAATAGGGAAACCCAACCTCCTTTCATACAATGAACTGTGTATTAGCAAAGCCACATTTAACAGGTTTTAGCCTGAACCCACCCTATTACCCTCTCTTAAAAGCTACTTCTGTGAATTTAAAGACTGCCTTTGGTGAGTTTAGAAAGCTTCACAGAATTGTGACTTTGTTTCATGTGCTACTGTCTCATTCTAAAAGACTGGAGATAAAAATATCCAATTCCTTCTTGTGCATAGGGCAAAAAGGTTACTAGGGAAACATTTTTAGCCTCTGCTGCCTGGAAGCTAGAGGTTGCATCTCAACTAGCAATTTTTTGGCAGTATTTAACAAGAAGTTTTGGCCTAAAGCAGTTGTCGCTTCATCCTTCATGTTTGAGAGGGTTAATTCAAGTTTAATATAGTACCACACATCAAATACTCAGCCCTGCTTCTAATGGCTGGTGCAAACATACCCATGCTTAGCATTTTTATCACTGTAATGGAACTGAAAAAGCAGGTTTTAATTTGGGATAGAAGCAGAGACAACTAGTCCATCAAAACTAAGGAAGATGAAAATCATAATGGTAAAATTTACTTTACCATTTTATTAAATACGTGTAGGAGAATATTCCATTTCTCAATTATAAAAACCTTTAACCACAGAAATGCTTATATATCACCTTAAAACAAAGCTAAAGGCAGCATTATTTAAATATATTTTATCTCAAAAAAAAATTCAGGATTTTTTTTTAGGCAAACAATTCTAATGTGGCTGGTTTATTTTTCTCTCACCATCCCTCCACTCCCCACCTCCGAAAGAAAAAAAAAAAAAGAAAAACCAACAACTATATGAGTATCTTGCCCAGGGCATGTTCAATAATTTTCATAAATCTGAATTCTTTTCTGTTCAGTAGAATTGGATACATATAACTAATTAGGCCCCCAATTGCACCATCATTGTTCATTTATGCAAAAATGAAAAATAGCCCAAATTGGATACTAAAAAATTTCTATGCGTATGCCTTACAAATTCTCAAAAAACAAGATTACAAGTAAATTCACAGTAACAGCACAATAAAAAATTAAAAAAAAAAAAAAAAAAAATCGCTGAAAGGAAAAGCAATTATCCCGCTATTGACAACATTTTCTGAGTTTTTAAAAGATGCCATGGCCTGAAAAGAAGCTTCTTGCTTAATCGTCAGTAAAACTTAATCTTGCTGCTCTCCTATTTACCCTCCTTCTATTTCTGTAGCGCATGACTTGTATGCTATAATCGACAAAAGAAAGAGTAATTGCTGTTCAAACCCTCTGTTCTTCACCAAAAGCATAAGCCAGGTGTTAGCATACCTTTCCTCCATCCCATTTCACATAGAGGGAAGTGCTCTACAAAGTGAGCTGCAGTTGTGACAGCTGTGCAGACGTAGCCAAGAATCACTACTTTGCTAAGAAATGAGAACGTACTTTACATAAAAGTCACAGTTTAAGCCATCCACATAATCTACTGTATTCTGTTTGGTGTAGCTATCGGCTCTTGTTTCCTGCTGGGTAAATAAAAACTCTCAAAATATTATCCTCCTGTATCCCAATATTAGCTTCAGGTGAGCTTCAGGTTTTGGAATCGGTAGTTTCTGCATTTGTATATTTGATTTTAGCTATGTATTACGTGCTTAAAAATAACAGAAAGATTTTTTTCCAACAGATCTCCAACTTGTGTGCACTGGCAGCCTGGCTACCTCTGGGATCCTGACCAGTCTTAAGGGATGCATATCAGAATTTGGGAGTGGAGGAAGCAGCGTTTCACCACCTTGGGATTTCACAGAAACTAGCACACTTAATGACAAGCCTGGGGATTTTTAATAAGCCTAACAGGCTGGACTAATACATCACTGAAAGACAGCAAATATATAATACTCATAGTAGGAGAAAAAAGATCAGATAATCTGAGGTCTTTAACCCAAGATCACTATTATGCAAAGCTTTAGCACAGATTTTGAAAGAGAGAATCACATGTGGCAGCAAACACATTGTGCCAATAGTAAATCGCATAAAAAAATTTTCCTTTTCTATGTATTAAGTGGCAGGTTATGGAGAGAGGTGCTCAAAGACCTATTTTGGGATGCATCCTGTCCATTACTTGTAAAGCAGCATTCTTAACACAAAGTATAGGAAAAATGTGTTGGCCATGCTGGCCGATACAACAGAAAAACGGCAGTTACTAACAATGCAGTGAATGTTTAGGACACTCAAAAAAAAAAAAAAAAAAAAAAAAAAACAGAAAAAATATGGACGCCACAGTGTGAAGTTCTATACTTAACATTTCCTTAGTGAGTCACTGGTCAGCTGTACTCAGCTGCTCAGGGCATTAATTGATCAGGAGGGAAACAATATTGAGAAGCTGCAAAAAAGGGCAGCAGAATCCTAGAGTAGAGTCACAGACACTTCCAAGAGAAATAAGTTATCATTACACTGTGCAAGGCGATGAAAAGATCATAATTTGAACTCAAAGTATAGCTCTGTATGTTGTCCTCTTGGAGGGAAAGGCAAAAAGTGAGAGATGGAGATGCAAACTGGAAAAGATGTGTGAAACGTTAACTTAAAGACTAGCACTGGATGGAAATAACCAAACCAGATCAATATCCTGAAAACTTCTATTAGTTATTTTTGCAAACGCATTTCTGCATTCCAAAGTATAAAGTTATATCTCAGAGCAAATGCAGAAGTATTTATGTTTAGTTACAAAGCTGTGGGCTGGTAACACAGTCTGATCACCAACCACACAAGAGAAGTACTCACTGTCAGAAGGGGCTGAACTTCAGTTGAGAAAAATACAAATATGCTTAATACAAAAATCAACTGCAGCAAGCATTAAAACACCATTTTACCTTTATATATATATATATATATATGTGTGTGTGTATATATATATATATTTACACACACACACACAGTGACATCACAATTAATTTTTACTCAGAAACCTCTAAATTAAGAGTATTTTTACCAAATGCCAAATATTACTCAATTTCAATAATATGAAGCATACTTCTAACTGATTTATTCCTCAGTTAAAAACTTATTAATGACTTCACCACTTGCCTAACCATTAATCAAGTTGTAATCCAGCGGAGGTGATACAGAAGGCAACAGTTTTGAGGAAAAATGACAATGAAATTGTGGGGTAATTTTTTTAAATTATGCTTAAGATTAACTTCTCAGAAGATCAATAATGTCAATCTTAAATCTTCACTGTTAACTGTTTTGTACTGAAGAAAACCTGCTCTTTTGGTTAGAAAAAGGGACAGAACAAGGTGTATGCAATTATTAAAACACTAAAGTATAAAAAGGAGCAGTCTCACAGATATTTCTTTCTGCCAACTTCTGTAGCCCTCAGTCTAGAGGTATTTCTGACCTCCTGTAATCTGACCTGACCCAACTAGTATACAGCCTAAGGTAACTGCTTTCACATAGTCTTATGCCTGGTTAAGTAATAGCCATATTTCCTAAAAGAAAGACCTGTAGGACATGGGATAGTACACAAGAGCTGCGTGCACTAGGAAAAGAGAAAACGGAAAATAATAGAAGAATAACAGAAATAACAGTACAGGAGAACACGATGAACAATACTTATCCTTTTAGTTATATTTTTGCTTGCAAGATTATATTCATTTTTAAAAAGCAGATAGGTTAGTATTTGTCTCATTTAAACTATCAGTTGCAATAATTTTATTTAGCCCTGCATACCATGACTCTCAGACAGATTCCTGACAGTGCAGGAATCACAGATGTTCCTCAGAAATCTGTGCATCCCAGAAAGGACAAACAGAATGACAGATGTCATTCTTAGCTCCTCTCAAGCTTCTAAAAGATGACCAAACTACTTTAGAAATATTTGTGTCTCAAACATGTACTTCAGCAGTATATATAGCAAGTATATAAATAAGTTTATTTCTTGTCTCTTTATAAGCATAGTTTGTCTTTTCAAAAGCCCAATGACAGCAATGGTGATAATCATTTATTTCATTATTAGTTTAAAAAAAAAAAAAAAAACAAAAGTAATGTCCACTTCATCCTCTTCGCTTGATCTCTCACTTTACTTGAGAGTAAGCAGCAGAAACTGTTCTGCATAATTCGGGCCCCAAACTCAACTTACCTGCCAAAGTTGGCTGGCAAAAACTCAAGAAAAGCATCGTTCAGGTACAGCTGTGTTAGGTTTAACAGCTGGGAAAATCCATCCGGAAGTCTGTACAGAAAAAAAGTGGTACCTTTATTTCACTTATACTCAGTGCTTTGTCATCCTTTCTTAAGCAGCAGCACAGCATTGGAGTGCAATTATAATATATTGATAGTATTCCGAGAATTTTTATAAAAACGCATGAGCTGGTTTTCTGTAAGAGTAGTTTCAAATCTATTCTTTAAATATTGAAAGCAATATCTACAGGCAAGGAGAACAGACATCATCTTGGTACTTATTTGTGATCTGACACCTAACATAGATGATTCATTCACTAGAGATGATTAAATAAATTAAAACCCATACAATACTGCTTTTTACCCCCAAGGCAATTACTTTAAAAACAAATTTCTATCTTGCAAGTGCTACTTCTGTCAAGTTAATTTTGTCACCACACAAGGCAATAACAAATCCCTTCCTACAAGCTGGGTTTATAAAACAGCTCTATAGGCTTACAAAAAAATATATATATATGTGTGTGTGTATATATATATAAAAGCAGCAGTATTCTCAGCGTATTTGTCTATCTTTCAGAGAAGTGATGGACTTAAAAACAAAAAAAAAAGAAAAACACATCCTGGAAAAGCCACATGTCATAGAGCAGTGCTCTTTATATAGCCAAATTATCTGCACAAAATACTTCACTGACACACCCATACTGTTTGCCAGTGTAATGAGGTAAATGAAAATACTTGTTCTTAAAATTACTCACATAACTCTGCTCCTGGTCTTCAGTTCCAAGGGCTGACTCACAAAAAGTGCTAGGGGACATGTTTGAGACTCAACAGTGTTTGGATAAAATATAAAAATCATAAAAATAAACAAACTTACTTGGAAATTGGATTTACGCTGGCTTCAACAATTGTCAAGACTTTACAGTTTTTTATATTTTCTGGAAACTCCTGTATGCCTGTAAAAGGCAAAAAGAGGTAAGAAAACAGTGTTAAACTATAAGACTGCCTCAAAAGATGCACAACATGCTGCACGTAAAACTGCTAACTATAAAAGCTTAACTACTGGAGAACTTAATCTCGGATGTTTCATTTTAGAGAAAATTTTTATTAAAAACAAGTAAAAACCAACCAAACAAAAAGCTCCACCACACTTACTTAGGCAGTTTATTTATCATTCTCTTCTTAAAGCATTTTAGACCACAAATTATCAGAATTTCAAGCAGCATTAGAGACACAGTGCACTTACAATTCTCACTGCTCAATGCCAAATATTAATCTACCATTTTGCCAAGAAACCAGGACCTCGCTCCCAATTATAGCAGATTTTTTTTTTTTTTTTAATTAAGGTCTGTCACATACACGGAACACAGTTTCAAAGAGGATTTGTTAGACACATGTATGGCTTGTATGACAGTTGGTTTAAATGGAGAGACTTCACTTTTTGAAGTAAATTTACAGCACTCAAACACTCTGAAGAGATCTCCCAGGATGAGATGCATTTGATATATTATTAGCTTCAGACTATTCGTAGAGTAAGTAAAATGTGTTGCAAACACCTTTGCCAGAAGATCAAAACATTAAGAAATCTTTTTTTCTGAGGTTAGCTCCAGAAATGTCAGAGAGCAAATCTGCAATCCAAAGATCTGCCAGAATTCCTCTTTGTCAGTGCGTGACAAAACACGCTTTGAAAACAGACACTGATCATGAGTTGCACCAGCAGAACAGCACCAAACCATTTTGCTACAGAATTTCACACCATTCTCTCCTATCCAGTGAAAAACAAGCAGGACAGTATCACAACTATGTTTCCTTTTGCGTTATACCACAATGTTGTCGTTCTACCTTAAAGCAGGCATTTGTAATTTAACTAAACTTTCTTAACAAACATTCATACTGCAATATTTTGGCATGGATGAAGAATATGTTCATCAATCACTACTTCTTAAGAAAATGCTAGAAATATGCTAGTAAACAAAAGGTAATTTAAAACAACAGTAGCAAATTGCTATTTATCTTGCAGATAAAGGATGTAATTTTATCTGCTTCTGAAGTGCCAAACAGGTGCATGAGCAGGGCAGACTGAACCTGCAGAGCAAGTCAGCTAAGAAGCAACTGCCCTCAGTGGATGCTCTTTTTTATTCCTGGGGTAGTGGCATTCCAGGCTACTCGCAGCAACATTAATGCTCTTACAGTGCAGCTGAAGGGACAAGTACAAGGGCAGGGTCGTCTGATTGAGACTGGCAGGTGGGAATTTGTGTGTCTCCTTGTATATGTATCTGGCAACACCAAAACAAGGACACAAATAGCAAAGCATCAACTGTAATGTTTTTAGTAAAATGAAAAAAATATATTTTCTCATAGTAGCCTTTGATTCCTTTCATGTTTGTACAGTAAGAAAGCTGAACTTGTAGATAAGAGATCATGATACCACCTGACAAGAAAATTGGCCACAAAACACATACTTTTACCATATATCAATTAATGATGTTTAGGAAGAAAAACCACTGTGTCCATAAATTCTATCTAAATACAAACTCTGATTCTACTAAGGCTGCTTTGAGAACTTGACCCAAATCCGTTTGTCACCTCAAAAGGCTGGAGCTCTTGCTTTTGACTCATACCAGGTGTTGTTCTCTGTTCTTCAGAGATGAAAGGCAAGAAAAGCACACTAAGTCACACAGTTAATCCAGATGCTTAAATACTTATTTAAGTATCATGGATCTTTTTAGGAAATAGCTCATTGAACTCAAGGACAATTAAGAATAGCAGGGAAAGGGCCAGCAGGAACTGAACTATTAGCTGTAACACAAGCCAAAACTGCTGCTAATTCTTGTTTTCTTGAGGGGAGTGTGTACCTGTGTGTCAATAAATACAGAGCTTTAGTCCTGTGAATTTTAACGTGGGATTGGGTGGTTCTTTTAACTGAATCCATTCACTATCACTGAGTGCAAAATTGAAATTAAAACAGATCTGTGATATAACGAGGCTTTATTTCTGGGAAGCAGATGGGATATTTTCATCTCCGGGGTAGTCAAAGATTAGAAACCTACACCAAAACATTAGAGACGTACATTGCCTACTGTAGGTAAGGTTAATGAGGAAAACGAATTATGCTATTCCTCCACCAAGAATGAGATCTACAAGAACCACAGAATGTGTCTCCTAAGTTCCCTTGGAGTTAGAGTAAAAAAAGAAAAAAGTCAGAGTGACCACAGCATTGACTGTAAGTTGTTGTTTGGATATCAGATACTCTGGTAGAACATGCAAAAACTCATGTTTTTTAAATTAATTCCATGCCCACTACTACTACATCAGGAATTTACTGAAAAGCACAGAAGAACCTGTAATCAGAAGATTACACAGAAGATCACAGATGAACCTGTAATCAATGCCTAGAAAGCAGAAGCAAGGCTCTTCCACTAGAGAGGAAGAGAACACCAATATAAACTTGCTCTCAACAGAGTGGCCAAATAAAATATTAGTTATCCAAATACAGACATGTTAAATCAGCACGCTTTTGTACATGATCAGAAGACTCTACAGCAGCCCCTTGTTTGACTATGCCTTGGACAAAAGGTAGCAAGACTTTTAAAAACAAACTAACAACTGAAATCCCACTGATACGGGAAAGCCAACTACAAAGTAACCCATGAATTACCTGCTGCTTTGCTCTTAGAGGCAGGATTGTCACAGTATACACTATCTTACCAACCTCATTTAACACCTAGGTACACTGTTAAATAAATAGGAACTATCACTCAAAAGAGCAGTAAATTACAGATAACTGCATGTAGCAAAATAAACAGTATTTATAGTATTCAAGAATATTCAGAACTCAGAAGAAAGGTAAGAGATGATTCGTATCTATCAGGTGATAGGAAGTAGGATTTATCAACTGATCCTACAAAGAGTTTCAGCATTCACAAACAGATAAAGTAAACACCACAAATTCTGAGATCCACATTGTTTTCTAAATCCCGTTTTCCTTCAGCACCTTCTATCACTTACTTTATCCATTGATACTCTAGGATTAGAGAAGAACACAAAACAACCACCAACTTAGGGGTCATCCAGTCTGTTGCAGCCTTATCCCACTTCCCTTGAGAAGCATCATACGGATATGGATCTTCAGCTTGTTGTTTCCTATTTTAAAAAACAACTCCCACCCAACTTCAGTGCCGCAGTTGACTGACAGATCACTCTGTCTCACAGCAAATAATGTACCACAATAATGGGACTATGATCTTTTCCAAAGCATGAGAAGAGAAAATACAGCTTGTTCATAATCTTTAACTACTGTATCCACAAACTAAACTGGGTGCTAAGGTTCCTTGTGGTACAGTTTCCCTCAGAAGTGAGATTTAAATGACAGCAGTTAGTTTTCACTTGCTCTTCTTCACAGTTTTCCCAAGTATCAAGAATTCTAAACTCACCGGTCAACTTCTGTATGAGCTGACTCTGGAGAAAGGCAATGAAGCTGCAGAAGAATTTGGCAACTGGGCAAAGAAGGGAAAAGTAAATTACTGCCCAGACTGGGCCATAAGCAGAAATCATTCATATTTATAAACTCCACTTGGTCAAACCTCTGCAGGCAGCAGGGCCTGCAGAACGGGTGGGGAATGCAGCTTCCCGGAGCAGCTGCGGTGTGTGCGCCAAGGCACCAATAAGGTCACACAGGGAGTTAGGCCAGTGGCCCCACGTCTGTAGATCATCGATCCCTTTTGGATCACGCAGCACAGCTGCAATGAGGAATTTCATCTGGTCTCTGTCTCCCCAGACAGCAATAACTGTTTCGGCACAGCTGATAAAGCAAACGTGTGCTAATGTGTGCTAAGGTTCCCCTCATCGTCCGTGTTGGATTAAGGCAGTTGTAAGGGTAATTGGGGGCTCCCCCACCATCTGAAGCTGCATCCACCACCTTCCCTGGACTGTTCTCTCCCCAACACCAGCATTATTGGCATAGCCAATACCACCAGAATTTCTCTCCTCCAAGAAAAGACTTTACACTCAGATCAGCAGCTCTGGGTTTGCAGAAAATTGTGCAAATTAGATGCATTGCTTGCAGGAGCTTGTGCTGCAATGGATTGCAGAGCTGACACGTACCGTTATTTCAGGTGTACTCAAGATAGGGGCTTGCTTGTGTTGTTTATACTCCAGTCATGCCTTCTCTGCATGTCCTTGTATCTTTCTTCGCAATCAAATGCTCAAACTAGTATTCCTAAACTTCACTTGCTCCAATTCTTATTGCTATAGACAGTACTGGCATTACCTCCCAATGAACATCTACCTCTCTTCACACAGGAATGTTTTAAAATAGAGATTTGCCAAGAGATTTATTCATTCACTTCCTAAAAGGCACAGGAAAAAAATTAAATCAGTAACAGATGAGACCTGCGAAAGCTATATGGGTAACACTCCCAAATAAAGTGTTTACAGCTGAGTCTCTCGGTTTCTGGGAAATGTGAAAAAAAACACACATTCTCTTCCTGCACATGACAGACAGACAGACACAAACCAAAAAGGCCTCTTGCTGCAGGAACAAGAGCTCTCTGTGCAGCCATCCCAGGCTACAGCCTCCCAAGCGCAGATGAGACAGTCAGCCCCGCACACTCAGCCTGCGTGACTATAAAGGCAGCCCTAATGAAGCACCTTCCTCCCGCAGCTGATCTAGTCACCCAGCTCTGAATTCCTGGACAAGCAGCTGCCCCAGAGGCATCATAAAGACAGCAGTTTTGGTGTGTTCTCCGCTCAGCCTCTTTGTTGTAACAAACAACTGGCTTGTTTTCTCGACCTCTGAAAATATTTTGATTACCGTGTTAAAGAAAACAAGCCACAGCTGTCCCTTATGATAATGAAAAGTTTTTGTAAAAGCTCAAAGTTGTAACCAAAAGCTTAGTATATAGTACTGGTCATGATCTATACTCTGCTTTAACTTGAGATTTCTGCCACCTTTTCTGCTTCGAAAGCCTTTTCCATTATTTACAATCAGCATTGTAGATACCAGTATAGAAATCTGTGAATTAACTGGGATTGGTGCTATAGAATCTATAGGTTTCTGTCACTTACTAAAGTCAACCCCACAATCTTTGAGACCTGTGGAAGAAGCCTACCCTTCTCAAGATTTACAACTCAAACATTAAGTTATTAAACTTGTTATGGATTTAACAAAACAGAATAAATTCATATGCCTTTCATTCTCCAGTACCTCCATACATACTTTGTTCACACAGAATAGCTCCCTTATTTGAAAACTTTTTGCTTTTAAGCAGCAAAACAGATGAATAAAATAATAATTAAAATTTAGAAGAATGTCACTGGATTTACCCATTTTTATTGTGAAACTTAGCTTCACAAGTGTCTGCCAACAGCTTGGCAAACAGATTCACCTCTCTCATTACAAAACACTTCACTTGAAGACCTAAGAAAATGTTGAGGCTTTCTCTTCTCTTGGTCCTCCCTTTCATTGCGCTTCCCTGGAGGTCTGTAGGCTTAAGCTACAACTATGTTCCTGTCCTAAGCTCAGGCTACAATAAAAATAACATTGGACCATTGTTTGGAGGGTTGCTGGAGAGACTGGGAGGGAAAAGAAACAGTCATTACACTGACTTTTTGGGGGGAAAAAAAGGAAAAAAGAAAACAATGAAAGCATCAGTTGAGCTACAAACCAGACAGAAGCAAATTAGCATTTTTATTTAAAAATTAGCAAATATTTCCACAGAGTGTTTTTTAAATTTTATTAATGAGATTTAAGGGCAATTTTGTCTTCATCAGTTATGGTAACTATTACAATATAATTGGATTTAAAACAACAACAAAAGCAGTATTGGCAATATATTTGGTGTTCATTTTCTGATGTGCGTACTTAATATATTTTCTCATTTATACAGTAACAAAATCTGTTTACTCATAATTAAGACTTTTTTTGCAGAATAAGTGCCCACATTTCGAAAAAGTAGTCACATTAAAGATACAAAGTACTTTTTTATAGCACTTCAAAGCTTTAAAATAAAGATTGCATGTTTACGCTTGCGTACATGGTATTACAAAGCTGGCTTTCAAAAATAAGCTTTTTCCTCATCTTTAAACTGCTTTGAACCCATTACAAGTCTGGTTTAATATTTCTAAAATTTTTGTTTTGAGACAGTGAAATTCATAAATTTTAAGTATTATTTTGAAAGCTAAAACTCATGTCATATTTAAAAATACTACAAATAACTTGTACTGCTTAAACTGTCTGAACTGGTACAGTGGGAACCAAGACTACAATCACATTTCTCTTTTTTTCTTTTTTTAGTCCTTGTGTAAGTGTGTCCCAGTCCTTACTGTACCATGCAATTCACACAAAAATTTAACAGTTACCTTTACAGCAATGCCTTTTCTACATTTTGAAACTGGAGTCCTGAAACAGATTTGTATTAGAGTTACCTCAGAATTTCAAATAAGTACACTCAATTTCATATTCAAGAACCAAATCATGCCTTGACTGCATTGGAAAAACCTTTTGTTCATCTCCTATTTTTTATATATATACTTTTACAGGATTTAATTTTACTTTGCAGAAACATTCTATCCAGTGTCTTTCATAACACAGACAAAATATTTAATAAAGAAAATACTAAAAAGGCTTGAAAAAATAACTGTAAATAGAAAAGCTTCCCACATTTAGGATGAACTTCAAATTTATACCCTCTCTACGCAGATGCTTATATTAGACCTATAGATTTAGGAGTCATTAGCAGATTTAACATTATGTCTTCTATTTTACTATCGCATAAAGTACAACCTTGGCCCAGAGAGGAAAAATAAAATTACAGCAAGCGATTTATGTGTACAGGATCGTCCTCTCTTACTTGTCCCTATGGAGAGTAAAATTTGGTCCAGCATTCCTGCTAACTATCAGAAATTCTCACTTCACTGACAAATTCCAATTACACCAGATGGGCCTCACTGGAGTAGACATCCTCTTTCTCTTCCAACTCCCTAACTTTTGGCACAGAGTATTCAAAAGCTAGCTTGCCAAGTCAGCAGATGATTTTAAAGCATTAAACAAAAATATTTTTTCTAGATTTGCATTTCTTAATACAAAAATCTTTAACATTACTTTAAATATTTTTATAGGTAGATGTATTTTTTTCCTCTCCTTTTAAGAAAAATCCTGCAATACAGGCAAGGTGACACGTTGAAGTTTGCTGTAGTATTCTAGTGAAGAATTGTTTCATAAAATATAAGAGACTATGAAGCACACCAACACACCATGCACCCTTTGCCTCTACTAGTTATTTTGTGTTTCAAAAGCCCTAGTAATGTACAACTTCAAAATCCAAATCTTCTTTCATCACTTTTTCATACGCAGTCAGTCTCTCTCAGCATGCTTGCCCTCTTCTTCCCTAGCACAGGGATTTCAAGCCTATTTCCCAAGCAAGTCTAATTCTCTACCTTGTCATATGTTTCAGCCTTTCACTTGGTTCTAGTGACCTGAGAAGCCAACTCCCCTTCTTCAAGGAAGGGGTAAAAACATTTCTACTCCAGTCCTCCACAACCTTCTATATAGTGACTAAACCTGACCTCTAAGAGCCTGAAGAAAATAACTCCACACTTTGGAGAAACATTGGCTCAAAAACCCAGAACAAGACAGAATTAGGGAATAAAAGTTTCATTTTTTCTCTTTAGTCTAATAAAGAAAACACTTTTTCTACTTAGGCCTTGAACTCTGGACTTGCAAGTACGTCACAATTTCTCTTTAGCATGCAACCCAGGAGGACAGCGCAGGACATCTCCTATGCTTTGCACACTGTAGGAAGCAATTTCTGACCTAAGCGCAGCTTCCTCACCGCACCATTAGCTCAAGTATCATGCCAGCTCTGCAAATAGGACAGTCTCAGGCTTCCAGGGAAAATCTCCCAAGCTCAAGTGCACTTGGAGAGAAGTAATGGGACACCTTTGATATAAAGGGCTCACAATAGCCTTGCAAATCAGGTTAAAATGCCAGAGAGGACAACTGAAGTACTCTGTACTTCAAAAAGATACAGAATTTAAAGGCTCTTGCCAAGACTAAAGACAGAGTTAAAATTAACTCTGTTCGGGCTTGCTGTACACATAGCAGCAAATTGATATTTTAGGCTACATCTTCATGTAGCCATGACCTCTTCAGCAGCCACAAATAGCATACTCCAAACCAAATGTTTAAACTAGTGCATGCTGCAGAACATGCCACTATTACAGGCTTGTGCTCTGTAATTAAGCACCCATCTCAACACACTTTGCTGCACTGACAAAAAAGTGGATAAATTACATGAAGGAGAAATTTGGAGAAAGATTAAATAACAGTAAGAAAAAAAAACCCACAGTGCCTGGCTCAAAAAGGCCCAGAAGTTAAAGGTGGTGGAGACTGGAAGCACATATGCAGCTGGAGACTGTAAGCAACACGTATGTGTCCTGGTTTTCAGTGCTTTAGGAACTTTTGTCTGGACCTCTGCTTCTGGCCACCAGGCTAGGTGAAAATTTGTGTTGACTGAATATGGATATTCATAAGTATCCACACAGACATGTCTGCCATGCCTGTTATGCAGTCTTATGTACTATATATATGAATAAGATGTTTAAACCTGAAAAAGGAAAAAATATTTATGACCCATTAAAACATTTTCCATCAAAATGCTTTAAGTGACAGCATCTGCTCTCTTGATTAATGCTGGCAACCTTAATTTCTTGTCTGAGTGAGAAAATAAATATCATGCTCACACACAAAACACACTCCATTTTACTTGGAAATTTGGATGCTGTCCTGCGCAAAAGGTCCTCCCCTGTCCTGTGTGAGCTGGCTGAAGAGCTAGTCTCTGCAATTCACGAGGTAACCTGACCATATTTCCAAACTGTAGCTTCTTTTTTTTTTAAAATCAGATTTTTAAGAAAAGGTGAAATGTATGCCTGTGGTCAAGGCTTCCAGTATGTCTGCACCATGAACAGTTGAACTATCCTACATGAAAATCATGTGCATTCGCATTTGAAAATTTAAGTCTACCTTTCTAAAACCATAGCCTTAACTACTGAATGCCCGTTTCATTCAAAAACACCTGCACTCCATGCTTTAGCTCCATCTATGCCAATACATAATAATAATACATAATAACACATAACTTACAGCATATTAACACCAGAAGAAAAATGGAGGACTATCACCTTCTCAATTGCTCTAACTGTAGTAGAGTGACAACCCAATCCCTACACAATTATTTAAGAGATTTGACATATCTCACCATTCTTCACTACGACTGCTGGTTACTTGCCAAGGATTTTTTTGACAGATTAGTGAAAGCAACTCTTGGGCTTCCCATAAGACCCACTGCTTCCCTATCATATTCTTTCAATACCTGTTGGGTAGAGGGAAACAGGAAGGAAATCAAAGATACTCAATCAGCTTTACTGGTTCTTGGAAGGGCAAAGACATTTGTATTTAGCCATGTTTGAGAGAAAAGCAAGACAATCCTGGGGAGTGGAAAACTGAGAATTAAGTCCTTATGAAGAGAGAAGGGGTCCCAAAGAAACAGAATAGCATTCCAGTTGTCAGAAACAACAAAGACAGAACTGCCATGGTTGCAGCAGTCAATAGGGAAGGGACTCTTACCAAACAGGGACAAATTCAGTCCCCAGTTTTTTTCTCAAGTTTACAAGGCTGTCAGGAGAGGAGGGCTTGGGGAGAACAAGCTGTCCAAAGAGCAGCAAATGTGTGATCTCAGGGCTATTTCTGATGTGCAACACTAGGCAGAGAAGCTATCCAGGACACTCTGAGACTGACAGCAGGCACAGGAGAACAGTCTACATGAGTGCCCCATCTATTGTTTGTACTTCAAGATGTTAAAGAGAAGAACCAACTTTCCCAAAAAACACATCTCCACAGTTTATAGGGATAGCGAAGCATGGAGTTGCTGCATTCTTAAATCTAAAAGCTGACACTGTTTTCAGTGTACAGCACACACTGATCTGTCACTGACAAGCCACTTGTATATACAAGCTGAGGAGTTTGGCAATACCAGAAGTCAAAAACTCTTTTACTGCTTTCGAATCCGGTTCCTTAGGGGCTTCTGTGTGCGAAACAGTTAATCCTTTTAATAGTTCTGATCAGGGCAAAAGAGACTTACTTAATTGTAAAGCTCAAGGACCGTGCTTTTTAGGAAAGACCAAGACCACTTGTACCAGGAACAGAGCAGTAACAATCAAGTCACTTTATTACACTGTAAATGCTATATTCATTGTACAGAAGTAATAAAATAACAGTTTAACCACAGATTGGGCTACAGCAGACAGCGAAGGAAAATGACAATATCTTAACAACTGCAATATTTGTATTAATAAAGAGTAGAACTTTTAGTCTTTTAGTCTGAAGTTTTAGCAAAATTTTTAGTCTTACTCTACAATAGGTCCTCTAATTTCCCTTTGAATCAAGGCAAGCCTATTACATTCTCACCAATTCAGCATGTGATTGAACATACTTTTTAAAAACAAACTACAAAACCAAATCTGATGACAGTTTAAGTTATTTCAATTTCCTCACAGTGGCACAGACCTTCCAGCTTGACAAAACAGTATGATCAGAAATCCCATATGCACAGTGCTCAGCTGACAACTTTTCACAATCTATCAAGCGCTCCAACATGCCAGGAACGATGGAGTTTGAGAGTTACATACATGAACTAGTTACTGCCCAATGCCACTTACTCGACCCGTAAGAAAGAGGCTCCCAGCCCCAGAGATGGCAAAGTAGTCAAGTCATTCTACAGTTTCCAAACTGCGTACTATAAGCCAGTAACTTTCATCTGATATCAAGTAGAAGAGAAGGTCCTAGAAAATTCTACAAATGCTTCTGCAAACATAACTCTCTTCTAGAAGAGCTCCTAAAAGTAATAAATTTGTGCATATGTACAATTGAGAGCATATGAAAGTATTTCACCACATTAGGCTTTTAGTAATGAAACTCAAAGTACAACTCCCTTAATTTGGTAGGTAGAACAAACACAGACTACAAACAGACTATAAAAGAGAACCTTATATGTGATGCAATGATTTAGACTAGCAAATTAAGATTTATTAGAGTTTCTAAGAATAATACTTTCACTTGTAGCTTTTTTACAGTCATGTGGATTTGCCTTTTAGCAACCCCAGTATAAAAAGTGAAGTGACTTACCATTCTTGCTGACATCCAGTTCCCTGAGATTAATGAGATTTGCGATGGATGCTGGCAATGTGGTTAGATCATTGTCTGGCAAACTCAGCTTGTGCAGAGACTGACAGTTAAAAAGTTGCTGTTGAAACAAAGAAAAAAAGTGAATTGATTTACTCCTAGTTTCCTCTATATATCTTTTGTTATTAATCCCCTTAAACTTCTGACCTCAAAGCGTGAAGGCCAGACCGTTCAGAATCTTTCACTACAGAAACGTCATCTGACAATTAGTTCACTCAAAATGAACTAAAAACTGCAAAAATCCACAGCAAACCAGTGGCTGTGTTTAGTATTTCCTACAAACTCCTTCCAGTATTGCAGAAACTAGACTGCAGTTATACATAGTACAAAGTATTTTCCATAAAAGTTACTTGAGATGATATCCACAAATTGAACGTTATTAAGGAAAACAAACAAATACGAAACTCCACCATTTAAAAAACCATCATATCGTTCTGGAGCATGGCATTGGAGTAGGGACTGATATTTCTAACAGAAGTTAAAAACCTTTTGGAAGATGAAATGGAATAAAACTATCACACTATCCTAGTCTCTAATTGAAGCATACTAAAACTCAAGAAAATTTCAATGAATACTAGTGTAAGTATTATCTCAGAAGACAGAAAACTCTACACAATAACTTCTATACATATTTATTATAACAGTTCATGTATATGTATATACACACACACAAAAATCTGGTTTCAACTTGTATGCTTTTAGCCCTGTTCACTTTAAGGGTATTAATTTTCATAAATGGTATTTCAGGTGCATTTACGGGAGACTTTTCCAAAGCACTCAACTCATCTTCACTGGGATCCAGGTCTTTGATCAATTAAGGTAATACACTGAGATAGTTTTATATGCTTACTAGTTGCAGTTATCTTTACTTCCAAAGCACAGCACAGATGGGAGCTGGTTATAACAAACTTTCTAACAAAGCAAACCACAGTCATCCCCCATGGCCATGGGGTACACAGTTATGAAAATCAATTTTAAATATTAATTACTAACCTAATTCTATCAAAATAGGATATAGTAGTAAAACATTTATGATCACTTTGTACTCCTGAAAAGTCTCTCTGACATCAACTTCCATTCTCTTCTCTACTATACTGTTAATTCAGCGCAGTGTTTTCTAATCTCCAAAGAAACAATAAATATAGATTTATTTAAGATGTAATGAAGCTGGTATTCCAGCTTACAAACTTTGTCAAAAGCTCACTCTTCCAAAGTAGAATGTGAAACTTCAAGTGCATAAATTTTTCAGACTCTAGCCATCTCTTGTGGGCACAGAAATCCAAACATGATATTAAACATCTTTATTTTATCTTCATTTGTTATTGGAGCTTCAAAATAACACCACAATTTGTGGCACACCATCAGTCAGTATCAGCAGACACTGCTACAGCAATAAGCTATCCTGTCTCTTCTGCTGTGCACCACCACCAGATTAGTTTCTGTACAAGCCAGTACTGCAGACTGGTCCAGCTAAAATGCATAAATATTCTTTTTCCCAAGACTGCTTCTACTGGGACCAAAATCAGCTTAAAAGCATTTATCAAACTGCAACCTGAAAGCTGAAATAAGCCAGATTCAACCAGGTCCTACCCAAGCTGACGAAGTAACAGAGTTAAAATGAATCACAGTATGAAAACCATGCAACATACCTTTGGAAGCTCTTCAATCTGATTAGCATCTAAATAAAGTTCCTCCAAGGTCTTTTC
>JAWLRI010000198.1:711097-721859 GCA_034781795.1 Crypturellus tataupa | reverse complement strand
GCATACCAGCTAGTCTGCACCAGTGCCTCTGCTCTTTACCATTTCACTGCGTCCCATAAGCTGTCCTCATCTTCCAAGTGGCTCATTCCCAACTTGCCACCTGGTTTTACACTGGTGAAGCCTACAGTTGACCCAACAGCTTTCTTACAAAAATTTTCACATAGAGGTGTTTCACCTTAAACGCTTGTCATTTTTTGACCTGTTCACTGGAAACTTTGAAGGCACATTGAGCACTCAGAACACTAGTGGGAAACTTGAACACAACAGATCAGGGAATATGATAATATTTCAGTATGCTAAATGACAAGGAATAACAAGACACTTTTCTCCATTTCTAATTAAAGAAAAAGGTGAAGGAGGGTAAGTAGGCTCATATCATTTATCTTGTTAATCTAAGGAAGAGTTAGAAAGAAATATTTTAAAAATTGCTGCTTTGGGAGTCATTTTGGTCAGTCTACAGCCCCTGACAATCACTCCCCTCTTCAGATATTCCGACTAATTTATTATTTAATCAAATAATTCTAGGTAAATATTCCAGGACCAGGATTATCTCTCCTTACTCTAATATATCCACTCATATTCCAAGATGCCTGTCTAACAAGATTTCAGAGATCAGCTCAAGCACAGCAGGCTCCTGCACAGGAACATATACATGAATTTTTGGACCAGGACAAAAGCAAAATTCCAAAAACCTAGCAAGTATAGCAGAATGTGCTATTAGTATCACTATCCACAGTAAATCAAATGTTATATGAGAATGCCTATAACCAAATAATACTAACAAAAAGTGACAAATTCCTTCCTGCACCACTAACATACTAATCATGGTAATCTCTCCCAAAGGAATAACACACTTCTCGGACTTGAGTGAATTATCACCTGAAATACCACAGAAGTATGAATTTATAAACTTGGGTGATTTATGCACCACATCAAGTCAGATTCAAACTGGCAGAAATATTAAGTGTCAGGAAAATATATGCAGAGATATAAGTAATCATTTCAAGTACTATAGTCAAAGTTCTGTTGCTAACAGTTACCAGCAAGATGGAGAGAAACTTTTGACATACAGTCAGTTAGTGCTAAGAGGGAAAAAAAGATCTTTAGTGAGGAAACACCAGATAAATATCTGCCCCCCAAAAATCTATAAATTATGTCTTTTTGAAACCAGACTTTTCACACTTAAATAGAGAAGGGTTTGTAGATCGGCTAAGTTAATATCACATTCCCATGTTTGGGTGGTGGGGAGAGGAAGAATCTGGAGGAAGGAGCAGGGAGATGGGGAGGTTTCAGAGGCCATTATGAACAAAGAGCACATCATGTTCTTTCTGGAAGCAGGTGTCACTGTCCCTTACTGTTTCTTGTTACTTTAAGTGTTTGAATCAAGGCCAGACATTTAAGGTATAAGGAGTACAGAAACAATCTGTGCGGAGGTGGTTGTCAGACTGAGGACTTCGGGCACAAGGGAGAACCAAAGACATCTACTATCAGATTGCCTTAAGGAGCAGGCAACCGACCTACTTCAAACTGTGAGTTGTCCTCATACCATGCATGTGTTCACAGACAGAATCCTTCAGTGCAGGAAGCGAGCAGTTAATGGACCTTTCTCCACGAGTACCCCTAGATTCCCATTTGCTTCCCGCATGGCCTAAAATAACCTGCATTTAGCAACGCTGTTGGTAGGCTACCTGGAACATCCATTTGAGAGGTGTTCTGCTGAGGAATGTGGTACACTTCTCAAGAGTAACAGGATGGAAAGGAACTTCTGTAGGACACTGCCTGGCTGCTTCTATAAGAATTATTATTTTAGAGCTTGACTGTTTTCCCAGGGCATCTAGAGTTCTGGGAGAGGTATTAATTATCTTAACACTGAATGAAATGCATGGCGCCCAGCATAACAGAATTTTACTCAATCCTCAGTACTATAACAGTACTCATGGAGAACATTATTTAAGAAAATAATGCACATTCATGTCTCCACATATGCAATGGAATTTCTTTTTTGAAATTCCATTTCTACGGATTTCTTTTGAAATTCCATTTTCTACTGAATTTCTTTTCTGTAAACTGCTTTGCTTGTGGAATTTGGTCAATGTAGAGAGCCGATCTCTGAGATATAGGTAAAGATAGCAAAATTGAACTTAGTTTTCTCAAATTATTTTCAAATTATTTACATCATCTCTGTCAACAGACCAAGAAAAACCCACACTGTGTCAATATTATGAGTGTAAAGTGTGGTTTCACAACAAAATAAACATACTTAGGCTTAGAAAAAGGACCAGGGATGCAAAAAGCCTCCTGTGCAATTAGCACAGAATTAACCAATGTAATCCAGCTTGTTAGAATGTTGGTACATAACAGGAAGGAGGACTGCTGGCTTATTTAGAAAAAATTCTAGGACAGAAAGTTGAAAATTAGTGTTTTTCATAAACCATGAAGAGAGATATGCTTCCTCGCCTCAGTTCTGGGAAAATTATCAAGTTGACACAACTAGAAAGAAACACTATTGAAGTCACTAAAGCAGATAAATACGTCAGTTCAATCATTCCTGAACCAATATTCCAGCTCACATTAATTCTAGTATCATTTCCTACATTAAAAAAAAGTATCAGAAGAATCTGTTTACAGAACCAAAACATTTCATATCAGTGGACAGAAATCAGACTAGAGAAATTACTACTTAATTGAAAATAATTTCTAATATACAGGAGGTAACAAATACATTTAGCAAAGCATAGTGTTCAGACTTATGATCTATTAATCTCTGTAAACCAGAGTAGTCTGGAAAACAGTAGCAACAGTATACAGTGACAATTTAATCCTTCTGAGATACAACAATCCTGCCTTGGTTTTGTCACTGTGATGACACTGCATCAACTCAAGCAACAAGGGACCAAGCTGAGAATGAGAGAGTAGAAAACATAGACATGATATTATCATTTTATGTTCAAACTTAGTGTAAAAATAAAGAATTTTAGCAAGGTATTGAAAAAAAAAAAGTCTCCTGATCTACTTTGGCATCAGTTTTTTTCCTCATATCTGACATGCACAGAACAACATCACTCAAAGATTAGGGTCATCGGGGAGGGAAAAGAAAACAAACACAAGAAAACTATCCATCAACAGACTGAGCTTCACCGATCTTCACCTCACAGATCAAGCCTAGGGACCACTGAACCAGCAGAACTCACAAGAGCTGCAGCTGACATCTCATGCATCACAAGAATTATTTATTTTTCTAAGTAACATTTGTACTGATTCATTGACTAGAGATGAGGAGGTTTGCAAACTGCACCAAGGCCTCAGCTCAGCCTAAAGAAGTTTGATAGCTAGTGGTTACAACTACAAATATTAAATGGAGTTATTGCACAGACACTGGACTACATCAGAATTCCTCCACTATGACTAGAAAGGATATATTTAATCTAAACAATATGAGTGATTAACCTGTAAAGTGTTGTTATGACCTTCACACTCCTCCTTCCCCACTACCCCTTGCCACACATACCTTCCTCTACTTCATTACAACTACGTGTTGTTTCTTATCTTTTATTAAATGCTGAGGTAAATTAGGGAGAAACACTTATTTAATCTGTCCAGTACTTAAGAAATACGTCACTGTGTCTTATAGTGACCATGGGCGGGTATAAAATGCTGGTGGCACCCAATACTCACCTCTCTGAACAAGGGAGGATTGATTAAGATATTGCTTTAAATGGATGCTGACTCACTACCATAGGCAATGCATTAGCTACCTGGCAAGAGGGAGAGAGACTACACCTATTACCTATAGTAGACACTTGGTCATTTCTAAAGCAGTCTATACACAGTTTTGGATCCTAGAGCTATTCAAGTCTGTTAAGACTCAGAGGGATGTGGAGAGACTTGGCAGCAGAGCTTTGGGTGCACATAAAATCCAAGGAGTGAGGTCTGCAGACTGTACTCAACGCCAGTGGCACTCTAAAAGCACACGTTTATCTGGGGACTCTAGCCTTTTAGAGGATAACTACTCACTGTTCCACAAGACTAAGCAACACACTGTGAAGTGCTATTACCCAAACCATCTAAAGGTCTTATTTTAAGTTCATCAAATTATACATAAAATTCACAGGAAGAAGTTGGCAAACTAATAACTACTTGGTTATTGTTTGAAATTAGATTAGAAAAAGAAAGTTAGGAACTCAGTAAATATTTTATTTCCTTATTTGCAGCATATCCCTTATTTCAGAAGCACTATTTTATATGATAATATACAGAACTTTTCAAATCTAAATTCTTAAAAAAACAGAAAGTCGCAGCAAACAGTTGCTATATTTGTGTGGTTAAGTATAGATATCATGCTCCCAGCCAACTCATTGTTAGGACATGTAAGTTCCTGAGTTCCCTTTCCTTCCAGGGCAGGGGTGAGCGTCGCTCGTTAAGCAACACTGAAATCTATATTTAGTTATCCTTTCCCCCACCTATGAATGGCTGTAACTTTCTAACTAGAAATTGCTTTTATGAGCCTTTTACTTCCTTCTGCATTTATTTTTTCCACTCTACTTTATAGAATTGTATTAGGAGATATCACTGACCAGTTTTGATTACAGATATAATCGGTAGTCTCAGAACTTGCTTGCAAAACTGCTGAACATTTGTATTTACAAATGCAATCAGTCTCAGCTGTTCTCTGAAGATAAAGAATAGTATAAAAATATTAGAATACTTTTACTTGGTTGGGTGAGCTTAATGAACAGAAAAAGAACTGTCAGATACTGTCAATTACTATGTTTTACATTACATACATTTTACGTTACATACATTCACAGTATGTTTTACTGTCAATTACTGTGTGATTACTGTCAATTATACTGTGTTTAAGTCCCTGTCATTACAGTTTATCGTTAACTCATCCCACCTTATGGAGACTAATTCTGGAACATCAGTGCTCTCCATAAACAATCATCACGGGGAAAAACAAAAAAAAAGAAAAACAAGAGAAATAACAAACTTTTATATTCAAAACAGGAACTAGATAGTAGGAGAGGAACAAAATAGAATCACAAGAATTTTTAAAATGTCCCCATCTGAAGTAGGGAGATGCTCTCAGGGCCAGTGGTCGGGATTAAGACTTTCCACTAAATGATGAGCACTGAATGGGTATCCTGCTGGAAGCTCAAGATCCTGTTAGGAGGAACTCATTCATTACTAGGTGCAATAGCTACATGATCATGACTAACCACATGCAACATCACTCCAAAACATATTTTCAGTCTATTACGTTTTAAACGGGCATGTGCCATGTGCCACTGAGGTATGATTTGTCTCTCTGTGACATTATCATGTTACTTTTGAGAAGACTAACGCTGCTGCTTAATCCCATTTTTGAGTCAATTTACAAACCCAGAACCTTGGCATCTCGTCAGAGCTACTCACTACCTGCTTAAGAAGCACCAAAGTAGTGTGTGGACTGTTACTTTTTACCATATTATTTAAGCTAATAAACCTCTTTGCAAAGCTAAATAGCATTTCAACAAAGTGAAGTGATTTGCTTTGTGGATGAAATAAAGCTTTACAATCCCTTCGAAATTTTACTGTGCAACAGGATGATCATTTTTGCCTGACAGGCACAAAAGCAACCTAGGACCACCTCAAGAACTTTGAAAACATCTTGAAAAAAACAAGAGCACAATTATTGTTTTAAACTTTGGATAGAAGACAACAGTGCCTGGAAAAGAAGAGCATATGAATTTGCTGTTTTCGGTGTGATAATGAGGTTATAGCAAAGGCTGTCTTTACCTCAATTCTTAATGCCTTAATTACAGAACTTACCTAAGCTAGCATAGTACAAAATGCAGAAACTGCAGGATGCAAAGCGCCCTTAGGAGATTTCATTCCCAAACTCTGTCACTGTCCAAAGAGTTTCCTTGGAGCAAGTCCCTGCTTGGAGAAATGCCAGACCTTCACAAACCAAAGACAGCACCCAAACTTCATGCCCCAAAACTGCATTTTGAAGAGTGCATTAACACACATATGCTTTCAAAGTTCATTCCCATACTGCATTGGCCCATTCCAGCTCATATTAACTTCTAATAACTCTTAATAAATGCAGTATTAGATCCAATAGCCAAACACTTCCATACAGCTTTGTTCTTATTTCTGAGTGAATCAGGAAGCAGAGAGGGAGCTCTAAAAAACACCTGATACCTGCTGTGTTCTAATCCCAATCAGTTCCTGGATACAGGATTTTCTGGACACAATGAAAGATTTAGCCTAAAATTTAAGTCTGTATTTAAAGCTGTCTTAGCAATAAAGCAAATCTCCTGCAGATTAGTGAATTCTAGACTTTTAGAGAGGAAAATAAGCCACTCACTGTACTGCATTAGATGGCACCTTTATGCAATTGTCTGTCCAGCACTAAGACACTTCAGAATAAAAAAAAAAAATCAACTTTTTTCCAACAAGCTGATTTTTAACAGATCAGCTGTATGTATTAGCAGCTGAAAAAGCACTAGATTTCTTTCTACTAGGGAAAAAATTTAGAAAGATCAGTAGCAAGATTAATGGACTAATTCCACTCTAGATACCAGCTTTCATTTTAATACCATTAAGGGATCAGAATTGAAACAGATTGATGACATCAGCGATAAAATAATTCAATGCAGTTTTAATGCATTTACTCAGAGAGTAAGCACATGGTCCTGTGCTCCTGTAAATCTATTCTGCTATAGAAAGGAAAGCATTTCAGATTAATAGCAGTCTGGGGCTTTACTCCAATGAGAAGGAGGGCTGAGCTTTCAGCATGAGCTATGCTTTTAGAGAGACCAGAATGTGCACTAACAGATAACACTACTGCTATCATTACACCAGCTAAAAAGAAAGAAACAACCTGAACAGCTTTGATTAGCTGACCTGTCAGGTCATTACCAAAACCAAAAATAGCAAATATTAAGACAGATCCTGACCAATTTAACACCCTCCAGTTCAAGAAGTAGGCCTTCTTGCCAGATGTAAAACTGTTTGTGCAACCATTCTCCAAACAAAACACATTTAATTATTTAAAATATATATTTTTAAAGAAGTATAGCTGTAGTGAAATTTAAAAAGTCATTTCACTCTAATTGTTTTCTCTTTACAGAAATGTAGAAATAAAATAAGAGAGAAAAAAAAAAGAAGAGAGAGAAGGGCTTGGTTTGGTTGCTAACACAGCTTCTATCAACCCAACCTTTCCCAGAGAGGCAGTACACTCCACAGGAGATCCTTCCAATAATAAAGTTCTCAAAGAGACTGTCTCCACAGTGAGAGCCCCAGAAATAATACCATCTCATTCAGTTCACTGCATTGAGATGACCTATTCTGTTGGTTAACCCATTCCCCTCTCCTTTTCTGTCCATCTCTCTTCCTTTTCCACACGTTTCTGCCTTCCCTTGTCTTTCTAGTACTAAAGTTTCCCCTAACACTCTTCCACATGACAGGTGAGTTCCAAATGACGAGCACTTCTGAGTCTACTTTTGCCTACTTGAAATCAACACGCATAGAACCAGGGCTCTGGTCTCTGTCACCATCAGCAGCTGTTCCTACAGCTTTGGAAATTACCACTAGCTGATGGTGATTCATCAGCTAGTGGAAACCACCACTATTATGCCTCTTACTCATAGCCACATCTCAGTCCTTCTTCCCTCTTCTTCCCAGAGCCTCATGTGATCCCTCCCCCGTACATTCAAACCAAAATCTTACTATAAAAATAACTTCTAGCAAAATCCTTGACCACGCTGCTGTTCAAAGGACTTCTCTTTTTGGTTTCAGTTTTATATTACAGATGAACAGCTCATTTGTACTCTATTTTACATACTATTATCTCCTTCAGAAGCATGAGTTAAGATCATCAGTGCAGTTCAATTCTACCACCATTCTCAACATTCTCTCTATAGAAACCATTCCCAGACAGAGCTATAAAAATTCATCATGTCATCCATTACCTCTTGCTTTCAAAGCAAAGCTCAAAACCAAAATCCTGACCATCGCAGTGCTGCTGATGTGAAGATAACACTGTTCATCAAGTTAACCAACACTTCCTCTGCCCCCAATCTAGGTCATCTCTGCCCATCCTAGGGAACATGCAGTCTAGTTTTTAAGCCACACTCTGATTGAATCATGGTGGGTGGTTCCAGTTGCTTTTCTACAACTCCTTTGGGCTAGAGACCGGGGTAATAGTACTATTTGGGAAAAGAAAAAAAAATACTTTAGACACTTATTAAAATGTATTAAACACACTACATTTGTACAACCATACACACAACAAGACCAACAGAGTAACATTGTTAGAAGTACTCAGGCATTTTAATCAGAAATACTTATAACATCTGTTTCCCTACTGTCCCAAATAGGAGCTAATAAAAACACAAATAGTGTGATATGAACATAAGATTCATAAGAAATATACTGTGTCCTGATGACTGTACTCCTGTAAAACAGGGAAATAAATGATCTGGGGAAAACAGCCCTCAATTCTAACTTGATCTGTACTGAGAGCATTTTTTTTTTTTTAAATGGCTATTCAAGCAATTTCTCTGACATCTGAAAGCAAGGTATTTTTCTTGTGCTCTCATTAACTCAATTACAGATGAAGAAATTACCTTTGTGCATTCAGAGAGTTTTGCCTCTGCAAGAGGAGATATTTCAGCCTGTATCTGTTATCATGAGATAGAATAAATCTGGAATGATTTTTACTTGAAGCCCGTATTTCAGCATAGATGCTGAGAAGGAACAAAGGATCAGCAGCAGCCACATAACCCTCTATCTCAAGCAAGAAAATGGCCTTAGTTCTAAATAGCATGGCAGTAGCCAGAAGAACACAGAGGCTTCTTCATCTAACCCAGGATCCTTATCCTCAAACACAAAGAGTAACATGCAAAAGAACAGGGATATGTTCTTACACAAACAACTAACTCAGTGCACAGGGGAGGAACACATCAGCAGCAACCCTTACCTCACATACTAGACAAGGCAAGTAATGAATCCTACAAGCTGAATACAGCCCCACAACAGAGAGGAAGGCATCACTTACAGGCAGCCAGAGGGGAGTTTAGAAGTGAGCCACTTGACTGTTGAACAGGTCTACAAGAGAGTCTCATTCTTAAGAGTTTCATCATCAAGCCTTTGCTGTTACTTTTTTCTTCATTTAACTAACAGATAGACACTTTCCACTCCTCTATTATTTTAAAATTGTGGCTTTCTAACCATCCAATAAAATATCCTTAACAGATATCTCTTTGAAACTGGAGGAGAAAATGGATTTCTATACAGTTTTTTATATTAGCTGAATAGATTTCAAGAGGCAAATAAATACTACTGATTAAGCTTTATATTTATTATGTAAAAACTATACTCTATCAAAAAGACATTTTAAATTACACACTCATTCACTTGGCACTTTTGAGGTCAGGTGTTATTCTTAACCCTTCCACCTTTGCTTCTAAGAAGATTGTACACATCAGCTTCTATGAAGATTTTAGTATTAACGGTGTAAGACTATTTGCACATAAAAATGGAGTTTCCTGTACTTACAGCATTCATCACGTCAAGCACAACTGGTGGCTTGCAGTAGCTAGCTATTTATTTGCTTTCAATAATTGGTTATTTTATTCTGTAGATTATATGAGAGAATACTGATTAACAAGTTTTAATGCTATTTAAAGCAGTTAATTTTTCCAAGTTAAAAATAGGCAGCTAGTTTAATCAAAATAACACTGTTTCCCTCATTTGGTCCTTCCAAATTTATAGTCAGCTACTTTAACCATTCAATCACATCATTCTTCCTTTACCAAGGTCAAGTGAGATGGAACAGACCAAGCTTTTAATTTTAAATAGACATATAAAAAAAAAAATACTGAGTACCTAAAGCTTTTCTTTTCTGTAAATACTTAAGAGTCATAGACTGCGAATAATTTTGCTTCTGACCAATATCTTGGTTTTGCATTAAAAGAATATTTTTTTTCCTTTCTGCACATTTGCTTATCCTCTATAATCAATGTTTACACCAGATTTCTCTCAGAGAAATCCACATCAATTGCCCTAAAAACAAGCTGATATTTCATAAAAATCAATGCTCTTCACTTTTGTATCACTCATCTGATCAGCTTGCTCACTTACGAGATCCATTTCAGTTGTCTTCACTGGCTCATTGGCAGGAGGAATGTCTGCAGACCCCCTGGATCCACTTTGCTGTTTTGGAAATAAACCTTTGAAGGTGGAAATGCAAAAAGACACACTTAACAGCCAGGCAGCTCAGACTTAAAGACATTCTCCATTTGATGACTCTCTGAAGTTGGCCATATTTAGATATTCCTGGATACAGAGCATATTTCCTGTACTATCCCTTTCTTGTTAAGGAAAGGCAATTTATTCTTTATTCTTTCTGCACATGACACCTGAACTGACTGCAAAATAGCTAGCTGTAAACTAGCCTGTTTCCACTCTTCCTCAGCGATGGACAGTACTTCTCATGCTGATGTGGGTGTTTTTCATCTCTCCATACCGGTGTTGTGCAGCCCTCCAGACTTAACTCAAGAAATAATTCCATTTTTACTTCATAAAAAATAAAATATTTTTACAGGGAAAAAAAAAAAAAAAAATCACATGTACCATTGCACATCCCCTACATCCTCCCCTAGCTAAGTTATATTAAAGCTGTGCACTTTACTAGACATTTTTGCCTCCTTTAGCAGGAAAATATTCTACAGTATTACAACAAAATATTTTCAATGAAAAACACTCAAAAAGA
>JAWLRI010000198.1:692903-710997 GCA_034781795.1 Crypturellus tataupa | reverse complement strand
ATATTCTACAGTATTACAACAAAATATTTTCCATGAAAAACACTCAAAAAGAGGAGAAAACACTCAACTTTTGTGAACAGAGAAGCTCCATGCTTCTCTGCAGGAATACGCACCCATTCCTAAACCTGTAAACTGCAGTCAGGCGAAAGTCCAGAGACATCAAGAGGAGGTTTGCTTGTATAAATTTAATTCTCCATCTCTATTGAGCAATATAGCTAGAATAGGGGAGAAGGGAGCCTGAATGTGTAATACTTTTTAAATAAGTTGGACGGAAGTTCTCTCCATACTTCCTCTCTTAAACACCACCACACATATTTATAACTTTGTATAATAAATGTTTTTATTTGTTAGTTGCTTAATTGAGAAATAGTATCTAAAAATTGCTTACAGAGTGCAAAAATCAGCTTCCTAATTCCTAGTCTTTGCACAGGACTAAACGAATTTGCCTTAATATAGTCAGAATGAATGGGGTTATCCCTTAAGCATCCATTTTTGGCCATATCTCAACCAGAAAGCTTATCATACAAGCCAACTCTCTGATAATCTAATCTTGTTATAGACAAGCTCCATTAGCAGCACCCCATTTTTAAATAATGAGCTAACTACTGTCCCTCACAAAGCCTCGAACTGAAATAACATTTAAAATAGTCCAAATTTTTTTAGTGTTCGACATACACAGTTTAGAATTATTTCACCTACCAATCAAGGTACCTCTTCTGTATTACAGAGGACAGGTGCCAAGCTGACAGAAAGACATGGTCCGGTACAGATGGCCCAGATAAAACAAGTCTTGCACCAAACTCACCATCCTTCAAAACTGAACCATCGGAGACTGGCATAAGCAGACACCTCACGCCAAAACTTGTCAATAGAACTAGGAAGGAGGAGAATGGGACCAACTTTTACTGCTACAAGGACAAATGAATCAGCAAGTCGAGAGAGCACACAGAGTACATACACAAACCAAAGTCTTACATAAAGAAACTTGGAAGATGCCCAAAAACTCAGAATAAAGCCACCAAAATACTAAAAGGATAAGATATTGATAGGGCTCCTCTGTAGCCAACTTTTTACTTATTTATTCAGACGGAAGTCTTTCCATAAAGACTGTGGAATAATATTTTCCTTATTTTAATAAAATTCAAAAATTGCATCCTTAAATAAAAGGCACGTAGGAGACCAAATATACTCCATTAATACATTATAATATACACATTAATACATGACCTTCATTCTGGATCTTGTCACTTAGCACTGTGCTGTGGATTTAGCACCATGACAAGTTATGGCATCTTTTCCAAAAAAACTCCATTTCAAAACCCAGAGAAGGGTTTGGAGAAAATATACTTAATTAGCAGTAAGAAACCTTTGGCCAAGAGGACCAGAAACATAACAAGCACCAGTTATGTCCCTTGCAATACTACACTAAATACTTCACCACGTTACGCTATACAACTCAACTCTTCAAACTGTTTGCAGTCACAAACCTATTGCAAAGACATCATTAGCTTTCCTGTCCTGGTCTTTTTAGACCCTAGAGTCTTCTTTCCCTCCTTCCACACAAAAAAGCTCATTAATCAAGTCTGTCCCTTGACCCAACAATTAGGAATGAAGGCCTACTACACAAAAAATAACAGCAAACTAATGCAAAGTATCTAAAAATATATTATAGATTAACCACTCCATTTGAATTATCTTAAGAAGATTTAACAAGTATTTCAACCAGAACAAGCAGATTTACAATGCAGCTAGTATTATAAAAGAAGAATCCAATTCAAAACAGAATTATTCTTACAGATGTTTGAACCTTATCCATCTACTCCGTTATGCACATTAGGGAAAGTTACTGAACAATATGAATAGCGTAACAGCAACAAAAATGAGCACATCTAAATCAAAGCTGTGCACTTGTGCTTTAACTCCCTTTCTTACTCCCTTGTATGTTAGCTTACCGGCAAATACAGAAACCACGGCTTATTAAAAGTCTCGGCCTATTCACAAATCACAAAACTGCATCTCTCCTGTGACTGTTTCACAGTACCACTCACTCTTCAGAGAACAGTGAAAAAAACCTGAGAAACATAAACAAAGAAAAAAGATGCTTTTTTGCTTCTATAGATCCTTGATTACAGAGAAATTGATAAGCTGAATCACTCGTATCTAATATTTTCCAATATTTTTATTAACATAGGTAAGATTTTCTTCTCAAAAGGACAAAATCTCAAAAAAAAGAAAAAAAGAAAAAAAAAAAAACACTCTATCGCCAGTCAACATTATGTATATGTAACAAGTATACAAAACCAAAAAAGTAACTTGCGCTTGTAACTGGAAAAAAGAGCATTCACATTAATGTCTCTCTGAATACAACAACAGCATTTAAGTTAGCTTACGTAAGGTAGAAATATTTGTCCGAAATGGTTTTCAGTGTGTTTTTTCCTCTTTTTTTTTTTTGGGTGGTGGTGGGGAAAGCCCCAGAGGCACCTGAACATATTGTCCTAAATATAATAAGAAACTTTCCAAGTAAACAATGCAGAAAATTGTACCAGAAACAATAGCAGATTGCCTATCCAGAAGGATATGAACATGTTAAAACCACAGACACATAGAATACATTTTGTGAAACACCTGTGGAGCTTGTCCCTGACTAAGTGCATATTTAGATACAATATAAATGGCAAACCACAGTGACATTCCCTGGCACATTCTGCCAGAACGCAGACACAATCAGCAGTTCTACCACACCTTCTTACAAGCTTCTTGATTTTTTTTTTTATTGCTAAGTATTAAAGTTCTTTACTTATACGTTCTTGCATATAAAGATAATATTAGCTTCTTGCATAAAAGGTAGTATTACCTATTAGTACACTGCAGAGTAACTAGGAAAACAACAAACATCAACAACAAAAAATGCACTCAAGACATACCCCTCTCCTTAACTCCTCCAACACATGTAGATAGTCACCTACCCGAATCACTGCACTTCTTCCAATTCACACCATAGGAGTTTGAATCAGTTTCTGAATTTGGATCACAGAATCACCAGGATGCAGAATGGAGTTTATTTAAACCACCCACACGGAACTGAAAAATAATTACAAAAAGTAATTTTTGTAATTAAAGTCACATATCAGCCTTGTATAATATCAAAACTGAATACAGACACCAAAAGTTGTTCTATATAACTTATCACAAGAAACAAGATTTCTACACTTATTCATTTTTGTCCTTCATAAATCTCAAAGTGATAAAAACACCAATATGCCAAAACACTGAAAAGGTATAATACCATTTGCTCCTTCTACACCAGGCAAACACAAATCATAAGGATTGCTCGTAAGTTTGAACTCAAACCAATTCCATCCATTCAAATAAGAGAAAGGAAAATTCAATATCCAAGATTAACAAAAAGCAGTAAGATATGCAGGGCCTAAACTACATAACTTCTCAAAGCACTGCTATTGCAGTGAATGGCAGAACCTATAGTCTGAAAGATAATGTATGCCACCGACACCGTCTCACAAATACTCCCACAGCCCTCTTGGGGAAAGCTGCAATTATTTTAATTGGACCTGCCAGTTGCCTTTCAGTTACCTTAACATGAGATTGTATTGAAAGTCTGCAGCCACAGCCATTGGCAAGAGTCGAGACAGTTGCTTACAAGTAGTTGGATCCATTTCTGAGAAATAAATTCTGCCTGGAGAGCTTTTGTGGAGTATTGCCATATGCTCTATATGTTAAGGATACAAAAGTTTTATTATGTTGTCCTGGCTAGCGTGCTGGAATAATACAGTAAGTCCGGGATGTATATAGAACACACCCATAACCTCATCCTGGTGACATGTGTTGCGGCCAGTTCAAATAAGGTGACAAAACATAAGCCAAAGAAAGCATGATGAATTACGGAAGGATGGTTTTGTCATCTGCTTTCAAAACAGCAAACATCCCATACCAGGAAAAAAAAAAAAGAAAAAAAAAAAGAATTATATATAATATATAGCTAGGCCAGCTGCCAGCCAAAATATTTTTCAAAAATAACATGAAGGTTCCTCAGGATAACAGATTCTGGCTAACATACGTTTTTCACATGGTATTCTATATGCAGGTGCAAAACAGGGAAACTTCATGGATTATGAGAATAAGATTAAGAGGAACTGAAGGATGGTCAAAGTACCTGCTTTTGCTGACTCCAGAACAGTCAGTGACTTAGCAAGCCCTAGATTCCTCATAGTAAGAAAACTGTTTAACAGTTGCTTTGCATCTCAGTTGCCACATCCAGAAATGCTCCGGTACCAGCCATCGAGGCTGTTGTGGTCGGGCAAGAGCCACTGAGCGATGCCAGGGTCCGTGACCGCACTGCAGCTCCCCAACTTGCTGAGAGCATGCAGCATGGGCTGCAGCTCCCTATGGCAGTTACCTCTGGAACTTTCCTTTTGAAATTTTCCTACAGCTCTCCTGCAGCCAAAAACTTTGTATAACTAGAAATATGAACCTTAGTATCTAACTCAAGTTTACATCTGGCTAGCAACAACATGCATATACACTCCATTTAGGAACCGCTGCTCTATGATGTAAAGATGGAAACAGCTTCCCTGGCTCAAAACTGACAAGAATAAAAGGCTTTTTTTTCCCCCCTCCTCCTCTGTATTGCTGTCTTCTAAAGAAGGTTAAACCTCCACTTGGGTTTGCAATCCAAGTGGCACCCTTACAGGCCCACAGCCCACAGGTGGACTGTGCTGGACATACGACTCCTCTGGAGCACATGTCTCCAATCCACAGTAGCCTCCCCTTAGTGCTGCAGCCATCGACCTCCTCACTACACCCACTGGTGACACAGAAACAGGCACTAGAGAACAATATGAAGAGGAACAATTGCACAGATTGTTACCTGAAAGACTATCACGTAGGCATTAGCTAAGGTGAGTGTTATTCAGAAAGAAAGACAGACACAGTTCTACAAGAAAAAGGTCCAGAAAAATTATCCTAAAAGTTCATCAAGATGGAGTTAAGAAAAGAAAAGAAAAGAAAAGAAAAGAAAAGAAAAGAAAAGAAAAGAAAAGAAAAGAAAAGAAAAGAAAAGAAAAGCAGATTTCAATTTTACGTATTTTTGTGTTTCTGTCTACAGTGCTTACACCAACCAGTGCCACCTCCTCTCTTTCGCACAGGCCCGGCTCTTTGGGGAAAAAGGTAGAGACTGGAGAAGGATCAGAGGGTCTGTTACCTGCAGCTTTTGGGGTGGAAGACAGCCCAGCAGAACCACTATCACCTGCACGACTGTGCTCTGGAGTCACGGGGCATCTTCCAACCAGTGCTGCAACTTTCACAGAAAGCTTCAGAGTTACGAGGATTCAGGGTCCTTTATTCACCCAACACCAGGTCCCCAAACTATGTTACCCATTCTGTCCTCCAGTGAATTCACAGGAATATACACTGTTCAATTGCCTAAACACAGTGTATTTTCATACCCTTTCTTAGAGGCCAAACTATCTTCAGCTCTATAAAAGACAGGCTGTTTTCTGTAGTATTACCTTGAACAGGAAATACTAGAAGTTGTGTTGTTTTTTCTTTTTTAATAAGATTATCTCCATCAACTCATACTTACAGACCTTGTAAAGATGTAAAAGGACCTGCTCAGGAATAAGAGAAAGTGCAACTTACTGCTTACTGTTTGAAGAGACAGAGCAGTTAAGACTAAGTCTTTAGTCACAACTTTTCTAAACTGAAATTCCTTCAAAGCAAATATTTTAATTATTTATAAATATTTTTCTACTAGTTTGAAAGAGATGGAAAGGTCATTACATTTGCAAAAATAATCTAGTGCTCACAGTAGCCTACTCACATAGTAAAATATGATGGGTTAGTACAACTTTAGAAGACAACACAGTCTGAAAGCTTACAAAATTTGATTTCTTACAACTTAACGATTTAGTCAGCTTTGGATTCACAGAAGTTTTGAAAGACAAGAAGAAAAAATTTGAAACAACTAGTTTTTTAAGTACATTTTCTAACCACAGCAAATATCTCACTGCTACAGATACTTCAGGCAGACAGAAGAAGCTACAACAGATCAGTAAACGGTTTTGGTCCAGGCAGTAATATGTCACCAGTTCATGCTTTACACTCTGGTTTCAGAACTGAAAGAAGTGTTTACAGGATGTGGTCTTCTAAATTGGAAGACATTCTTGTTCATGAAGTGCTATGCGTATTTTGGCAATAAAAAGGCAGTTACTTGCCTACAAAGCAGTGCTATACATTTAGAGAAGACCTGAAGGAATGGAACTACACTCTTCAAAACAGAGTGTCACCCTCCATACAGCAATTTACATATCTATTTACACTTAAGTTCATTTTATTTAAGTTCATCCCCCAAAAAGTCTGGGAAAAAAAAAAACTAACTGAAGATCTCTTGTCAAGAAGTATTCTTGGTAAAAAGTTTTAGCTGTTCAGTTGAAGGAGTAGAGGTAGCTGTAATATTAAGGTTAGATTTTGTATTCCTCACTCCCCCCCCCTTGCCCTTCCCCCTGCTCCCGCAGAAAGAATCAGCCTATAATTTAAATCTTTTAAACACTGAAAAGAAAGAAAGAACAAAAAGAAAGGAAAAATAATACCTGAAATACACAGAAGAGTCACTGCTGAGACAGGACACTGGCCTAAAGATAAGTTAGGTATGCCAAAAAAAAAAAAAAAAAAAAGTTACCTGAAAGAAAAGTAGAAACACAGAAATGCATAATAATCAGATCAGGCCTTTCTTGGCTACGGAATGTTCAGAAAGCACAAAAAAATATTGCGACTAGAATGCAAACAGAGGCAATACTTACGGGAAAAAAAAGAACCAAGACATAGGATGACAACTTTATGCTCCGACATACTTCCTACAGCTCTCCTACGAATCTTCTACAGATCCTCACAAAACTATTCCAAAAGGGCTGAGACCTGGCAAACCAAAAGACATCTCAAGTAGGGAAGATAGGGGAACTCTCAGGAAAAAATGCAAAGGCCCATGAGAAGGCAGCTAATGAGAACCTAGACACAAGCAACTGCAGGAGCTCTTTTGGACTGTATGTGTCATCTGTCAGCAGGCAAGCACATCCTCGATTGACTGCATCACTAACATGGAACATTCAAAAATTTCAGGAAGCAGGAAGGGTAGAGTTTAAAACAAAAAACCCACTAGCATCTTTCCTCTCAATGCAAGAGACAAGATCCCATGGCAAACTTGCACACTGTTTCAAATCTCATGGTATCATTTCCTCCCTTCCTTACCAAAAGAGAAGTACAGAAATGCTGGTAGCTAAGGTATGCCATGGTTATTCTTCAGATTAAGTAATTTATTATTCAATTAGCACTTAATAACTTTTGATTTTGAAATCCCTATCTTCCATGACTAAAAAAAAAAAAAAAAAAAAAAAAAAAAGAGAGAAAAAAGAAAAGAAAAAGCAGCTCTCTCCTCTTTTAGGGCTCTTACAGAATACAAAATAGCACTAGGGACCTTATGTAAGGTAATTTACTGAAGTTAACATAATTGTAGGCCTCATCATTGTGATGAAAGAGGAAAAAACAAATAAGAGGCAAAATATCCAGAAGTGACAAACAAAATTACTTTCAATTGCTTCACTCCTTCAGATGTTGTTTTAAACAAAATTATGAAATCAAAAGTTTCAAATTATTTCAGATTAAAGAAAAAATCATGCAAAAAAAAGAGTGATGGCATTATAATTCTAAAGAGACGACCTTTATTTCCTTGCCAATGCAGTTTTAAATAACTGCATTGCAAGTAAGAGGAATCAAACTCACTACCACTTTGTTGGCAAGGAAGGAAGTTGAATGCAACAAAACACCCTCTGCCCTGGGCTTGGTCTTTATCATAGCAAAATCCTGCAATATTTGGAGCTATTATTCATACACATTTCCACTTCCTGCCTTGAGAACTTGTCAGAATTATAGACTTTGGGCTGAATCAATATCCTTCATTGTTCATTCTTATTCTTAACCACCTTGTTTTTCTATCTCAAGTGGCAAGAAATCATTTACATGTCTACCAGCAGTAAGTTACGACAAAAGTATGCTACAGATGCCAGATACCAAGGAAGAAAAAAGAAATACTAAAAACAATATTCCTTTCGCTATACTGTATCTCCTTTTGATAATATATGGATATTTCAATTTCACATTGCATTCTTAATAAAGAGAAAAAAATAGGATATGAGGAAATGAACAATAATAAAGCAAAAATGCTGAAAGTGTAAAACAGCAACTAACATTACATGTTATCCTCTGTACTTAACACAGGAAGTCCTTACTTTCATATTTTTTAAGCCTACAATTCAGGAAAGTGTCAGTTTAGAAAAACATATCTACCATATTCTGTTTTACACGAAAGTGTGATATTTTTATTCTTTTGACATATACTGCTTCCTGAATGGATTTAATATATTTTGGCATTCCAAAACAGGACAGCTCTGATGTTTGGCACTCCATGCACAACGCAGCCAGGAAACCACTCCTCAGACTATGCAGCCATATGCAGCAGAGACCAAACGTGTTCAAACAAGCAAGCTGCATGGTTGTAAATATGCAGTATTTCAATACATAAGGAAAGGTGCAACCTATGAGGGAAGGAGAGAGGGACGGAGAGAGGGACGGAGAGAGGGACGGAGAGAGGGACGGAGAGAGGGACGGAGAGAGGGACCTTTTTCATCTCAACAGCTATCAGACGACATCTCATCATTTATTTCCTTCCTTCCTTCCTTCTTTCTTCCTTCCTTCCTTCCTTCTCTAGATTGTGCTCTCCATATATTAAAATAAAACAGTACCTGGTGCCCTGCTTTACACACATTTCTCCCAAAAAGTAGCTGCAAGAATTCCTACTGTGTGCACAAAAGAGCATAACACAGAGAAACACAAAAAAAAAAATCAAAGGTTGGCTACACACGAAGAGGAGAAACCACACTCAAAACCTGTTAGTTAACCCCAAGCTGGCCTAACTGTCAAAGAACTACTGCTTGAAAATTGGCTGCTTCAGGACCCACATACTGCCCAGGCACACACATGGGGACACATTCCCAGACACGCTGCTACACAGTGCAACAGTGAGGAGTATGGGAGTAGTACGCATGCAAGAGTTTTGCACACGTTTCCATTGCCAAACTGGTAGTTAATTCCAAAAACTAAACCCTACTTAAAAAAAAAAAAAAAAAAAAAAAAAAAAGAGAACACAAGTGAAGACATATTTTGACACTTCCTAGTGTACTTCCTAGTACCCTAATCAAAGTAACTACTAAAAAAACAAACAAACAAACAAAAATACACACACATAAAACTTGACTTCAGCTCAGCTTCAGAAATCTTCTCCCTAAAGAATACTTCTGGCCCTGCCTTGTGTCATCCACATCAACATCCACCTTACATTATCAAACTCAGTTTCTTTTTTGCTTTTGTATTTTTAGTATAAAAAACATGGACCAAAAGCTTCCATTTACAGTGAAACTTAAAAGATGTGTTCCTTCAACATACATTCATCACTACTGCAATACGAAAAGCACCTCTGTCTAGTTCTATAAATAATTTAAATTTGAGAAATAATACTTTCCTGATTTCAAGCATCACCTCCATTTAATTTATGCAGTAATTATAACACATTAACAGTATTTTCAGCAGTTTCTAAGAAGTCATTATCTTGAACAAATAGAAGAATCCCTCAACTGTACCATGCTTTTCCTTTTTTTTAACCCTTACATTCATTTTACACCTTATTTATAAATCCTGATCCATCTCAATCTGCCTTCTTGACATAAAAGAGCGAGCTCTCTTTGCCTGCCTGAATTGTGTTTCCAACCACAAGTCTTCACATATGACATGTGGCTCAGCACTCACTCCAACCGCCTTCCATTCACTCATCTTCATTCTTCCCAGCCTACAATCTCCCTTCGCCCTCAACACAGAAAACAAGCTTTCATGCTAATACTTTTGACATAAGATTATTTTTCTCTTCACTTTGTTTTGCATCTAAATCAACAGAATATTGTGATTAAAAAAGAACTATTACGTTACTTTCTTCTTATTACATCAGGCATTTTGGAGATCAAATAAGCAATTGGTACAAAATTAACAGAGGGATATTCTTGAATGTTTTCCAAAGGATTTTTGTCTCTTTGGATAGGGAAGACTAAAAACTACAGCTTACACAGAGAGGGGAAAAAAAAAAAAAAAAAAAGTGGAGGAGGGAAAAGAATTATTTGATTATTTGGCATTTAGACAATCACACTAAAGCATACTTTTTTCTTAAAGTACTGGTATTAATACAGATTAGATCTCACCACCAAAAGTCAAAAAGAAGTTTTTTACCTAACAGGTCAAAGTAGAGGATGAATTCTTTTTTCTGCTACTATGGAAATTATATGATCAAAAACTGAATTCAAAGTTGATTTAATAGCTTACAGTGTTAGCTTACAGTGTTGCTTAACTTCTTGGCATCCTGTGCTTTCTAGCAGGAGAAAAAGTTTCAATACGACTTCAACACTACAAAAGTAAAAAGTGACAGTGTCCTACTGATTTGCTATTAACATGTCAGCCTTCTCAGGAGAAAAAAAGCTGAAGTTCATAATCTATGAACTTAAGAAAATTCTGTAAGTCTGATCTGCAAAAATTTTAATTGTCCAGTGGGTAGTTCCTTCCAGACTTTTAAAAGATTTAAAACTAATTAATACAAGCATTAATAACAATACAAGCATTATAAACAAATGTTACAAAAGAGTAACATTTTAATTTTGTGAAGGTTATTCTTCAATATTTCATATTTAGAAGAAGAAATATAAGACTTGATCAAGATTTAACACAAAGGGTATGACGATCTGTGAATCTAGAATGATCCAGTATATACTTGGATTCATTTAAATCAGACAAGGACTCTTTCCATTTGTAAGACAGAAAAAAAGACCATTCATGTTTGTTTGTTTGTTTTTAATCTAAGTAACAATTTTTCTTGGCTTTTGACTTTTTTCTTTTTTCTAATAGGGAGGGGGAAAGTAAGAAAGGATCTAGAAGGAGTGATTTAAGACACATTTTTCTTCTATCATTTAATTCTCTTTTAATTTGCTGCATGAATAAGGCCATAATCTTTCCCTTTAGATGTCATAGACCCCTACCGCACAAACAACAGTTTGACAGCAGACTAAAAAGGACTTTTGAAATCCTAGCAGTACTTCTCTTTTCCTCCCTTTTCATAGTCCTAACCAGGAGAATCCTACAGAAGAGCCCGCCTGCTTCATTCATTGTCTTTCTCCAGCAAGAGCAGCACTGCAGAAGTGCCCAGGAATTGTAGGACATTCTGCACTTCTGCCATGCTTCAGTAAAGCAAGACAAAGCTAGCACTCCTTGAAAGGTGCAGGATCTCACCCAGCCTGTAAATGATTGCACAAATGGAAATGAAAGTTACTCCAATTTTTAAAATGATTTTCTCTTTTCTAAACAGCTTGTGAAATACCCATGTGTGAATGAATGAACAACTCGGAAGAAAACTTGTAGGTTTTCTACAAATTCTCTCATCTGGCATTCCCTCTTCCTCCCCCAAAAAGAGATCTGCTGAAACAATATTCTCCTTCATTGAGAATAAGTGACTCTACACCAGTTGATCAAAGCACAACTGAAATAAACAGTATTAAGGTTGGATACAGAGATGTGTGAATTTCTGAATTTTCTCCCTTAGTGAAGATTCTATTTCCAAGGAGGGGAGGGAAAAAAAAAAAAAAAAAGCACACACAATTATAGAGCATCTCAGAATTTAAATGACCTGCAACTCCAAGGTTAATATCATATGATTATGTGACCAAAAGCAACCAAAAATGAGTACTTTCTCCTAAAAAGATCTAACTACTACACTGACATTCTGGATCAGCACAAGCTAATTTGCCACAGCAAACAAATGCAGCAGCAGAAGGCTATTAGCGCATGTTGAAGACTGCCAGGATACCCATCCCTTCATTCAAGAACACTCATTTTGTACCCAAAGTGGAAGCCATCAAGTAAATGCAGTACCTGCATTTTATATAGTGTAGCATGTGCATTTTTCACACAAAAGACATTGCTATGCTGACATAATTTTCACTGTTTACCTTCACTGCAAATACAGGTCTCTGTCCAGTAAATACTTTCACATGCACGTTTTTTGTTCATTTTAACCACAGACATGTGCAAGCATATGGGGAATATTAAGCATAACATTTCCAAAGAGGAAGACAACATTTATAATTTAGATTAGCAACATTATTTAAGAGTTCCCTGATATCCAGTTTCAGATACAAAAACCCACCCTATCCTCGGGGTTATCTGTAAGTGAAGACAAAAGACCTATGGTAATTTGATAAAGTTGCTGATAATAGGGTTCATCTTCTAAACTATCACTTCTCTCTTCAAGAAGATTAATTCCAAGAAGGCTTTGGTCACAGGAAGGGAAGGGAAACTGTAGCTCTCAACACATTTCTTTGCAGTCTACCAAACATCTTCCAGAAGAGTCTGGAAACCCTCTGTCATCCAACTACTCCGAATGATATCCATAGCAAAACTCTTCTGATTTTGGCTGAACCGGTGACTGATGTTCACAGGCATTTGGCACCACATTTCAGATGTTACTTGATGCACGGATGTGGCCTAAAGCAACTGTAGCCTTTCCTCCTTCTTAGGAGGCTTTGGAAATTGAAATCTTTCTGAAGAGTAAGTGAATTCTAAAGTATCAAGCAGAAGCATCAAAGCATCAAGAAATAAAAAACCTGAATAATAGTGATCATCAATACGAGAACATAAGCTCTTAACTGCTGCTTTTGAGAAAAATATGGCCAGTCAAGGCAGGCCAGGGAACCTGGAAAAAAAAAAAAATCCCCACACTTCTGCAACTGTATTAAATTAGACTCCACATTATGAGACAGAACTACAAAGAACATGTAAGTTTTCTTCCAGAAATGTCTGGGAAGAGTCAGACCTCCATACAGCTGCTACCGGAACTTCCCATGCCAGCTAGAGTAAAAAAATGATTGTAAAGTTCCACAGGTAACAGTAAAACCCAGAGTACCATACTTAGGAAACCAAGACAGATACTGTTTTTCACAAATCCTTCTGCAGTAACCTTTAATAAACTAACAGAACTTCAAATACTTTCAATTTAGTTATTAATATTAACACTTACTCTGCCAATAAAGAATAAGGCCTTGGTGACTTCAGAGGGATACCACCCATTCCAAGTTAGAGTCACCCAAGACATTTTTCAAATACCTGCATCTTTCATAGAAACTTCAAACCCCCTAAGAGTTCCCCTAGAACTAGGTGGGAGGCCCAGGTAGCCATCACTGGGCACTAACAGCTCACAGGAATATAACTATAAGCCTAGCATCTACCTCCCAAGTGCAACTAGAACTTGAAGAGAATACAACACTCAACACTTGCAACAAGTATTAGCTGTTTCCAGAAAAGAAATTCTATGTATTTAGCTGCAAAGTCTCCAACTGGAGCTGTGAAATAATCCACAACAGACAGATTACTGACTTCTTGGACTACATATACTTATTTCTGCTCATTCCACCCCAGCCTTCTTGACAGGAGCACAAGACATGGAAGCACAGAACTGTGCTTATTGCTTTATACTAGCTTGGAGATTTCAGAGTCTTAGAAGACTTTTTGTTTACAAAGGGGGCTCACACACCATGTGAATTCTGAACTAACCAGCCTGAGAAAACTGATCTCCAATTTCTTCCAATTATTATTCTCACAATATACATCTAGATAAAAGAAGTAGTAAGAACATTTGCTTTCAGCAGTTTTTTCACAATTCATACACAATGCAGTTTTAGGTTTGTAGGATTCATTTGTACAGCAATGTGAAACATAAAAGTTCAATAAAAAAGTTTCATTTACAGAAGATGCAAGGGTATATAATAGTAGATACACAAATTTTTATAAACTATAAAAAGAGAAAAAAAAAAAAAAAAAGATGTGCACTTTGGAATCACTTCCCTTCCCTTTGTGGCTTTGCTTTTACATAGGAAAAAGTTCTTACTCTCATAAGACTGTAAGGTCTAGACTGCCTAATCATTGCATAGATACAGAACACAGAACAGCACAGAACATTCCTCTTCTCTCCCTAATCACAGTTGTGAACAACAAAAAGTATTGTTACCTAACACCTTCTTGGCCCATAGCCATGACAAAAATTGGGACAGAAGAGTAAGGTCACATCCTTCATTAGCTACCGAAATAGATAAAGCGCAAAGGACAGTGTATACTATTTTATCTGACAAGATTCAGTCATCAAACACAAAAAGCTACAGAGCCAATGTAACTTGTCCTGGTATTACAAGCCCCAGGAGAGCCACTGCAGCAGGGAGTTCACATTGTCTTTAGGCTCAGCTTAATCACCACTCTTTTTGTTCTTAAGTATAATGATTGTTTAGTATCGAGTATCTACAAATTAGCTTCAGATAGAGAAAGTAATCTACTTTTCAACTTAAGCTACCCAAGCAAACCTGCCATTCTCCAAGGTAAGTATGCACCTAAGTAGCCTTTCCAAGTATACTTGCATTTGATCTAGATGAACCCAAACTAAGAGATCTGCTTAACTTTATCTTTCAATTATGCAAAATCCCAGTGTACTTTTAAAGATAGAAGGGACAATTCAGTGTTGAAACACCATGCTTCTCTATCACCCTCAGGGAAAGCACAGATGAAACTAAACCAACAGGTCAAATACCTATACATTAGTTTAAACATCTCAAAATAGAATCTTATCAAGACTAAGTACTACTGAGCAACAGAAAAAAAAAATCCCAAGATTATTATATAATAAAAAAAATACCTATTTCAGCATAGTAATACTTCCTCAATTTTCTTATGCAGGCAGAACATGATATTTGCACATCCTCTTCTAAATAAGCATTCTCACTCTTAAAATTTTACATTTAAAACCTTTTATTCACAGTACATGAGCACCGTATTCTTAATCAGAAGTGAAGATTGCTTAAATAAGCAATTGTTTTATAGCCCAAACTCTTTCAAAATCACAAAAACCCACCCACAAAGCAGCCATTTTAATCTTTGGATCGCCCTTATCTTAACAAGCGGCATAGATAATTTATCTCTGGGGTTATGAATCCTTATGGGGTATGCTAGGCAGTATCACTGAGGCAATATCACTACTTTTGGTTTATAGCTGCTCTGCACTGTGCCAGCTGTGCTGATGCACTGGGCTCCGCATAGCCCCTGTGCAGCTGGAAACTGCAGCAGCTCACCCCAAGAGGTGAGGAGAACTGCAAGGAATGTGGGAAATTGTCGCATATTTGAAGCAGCTTTGACAAGCTGAAAGAAACATTAAGCGCCCCCTGTCCAGAACTGGGCTGGAGTCTACCATGCAATCAGCCACGGGACTTGTGAGACAAGTTGCGCAACACAAAGAGATTTCCCCTACCCATTCAAAACACTAAGTGAATCTCAGTTTTCAGAAGTTGTAAGAAGAAGAGTAATCCATACCTCAAAAGCATACACTGAACTTTGTAAGAGGCTCCAAAGACACTAAGCTAGCAATTTAATAGGTTACTGCAAATCACTATAACTTTTTTACTAAAAGGTAATCTCTCTCTCTCTCTCTCTCTCTATATATATAAAATATTTATAATTTTTATATTCAATGTTTTCATTCTGATCTGGAAAGTTGCTCTGCTGGAAAGCTAATAGCTTTGTATCCAAATCTTCATTTTGTAGACAGTTCATGTTTAACCACCTACCTCAATTGTCGTAATCAATATTTGCATGCTTACCTAGGGACATCTACTATTTTCATATTAGTAACGACACTTTTTTTCTTCAAGACAAAAAGACATTTTTTAAAGTTTATGTTTGTAATTCCACTATGCAGAATAAATGTCAGGCTCTCCTTTAGTGTTATCAGGCTATTCTATAGGGAGAATATACTGTTAAGAGATATCAAACACTTGATCTTTATATAACATTTTCCCTGGAAACATTTTCCTTTTTGTCTGGGAGCAGGAAGGACAAAAATATAACAAAGAACAAAGCAGTCAGCCAATAATCCATTACATGGCCATGGTAAATCAAAGTTGAATTCTGCTCTCATTCCCTTTATTCCTAAAAGCTATTACCAATATAGTATCTTTAATATATATTAGTATTATATGTTTAGACAAATAAAGACATTTTTTTCCATACTTTTACAGTATCATGAGTGGGCCTCATGATACTGTGCCATATATGTACTCTCTAGCTCTTTAACTGTAAGTGTACCTAAAGTCACCAGTGTTTAACATGAACTTAATTTAATTCATAAGCCACGAACAGCCAGGTAAGAAGAATGTTTCCTCGAGCCATCAACACACCTATGAAAGTGCTGTTACAAACAACAGAGCTGCCAGGTGTATACCCAAATCATTTTATTCATCAAACCAAAGTGAGTATCAGCCTAATTCTGAACTGAAACGCAGCTGGTCTTGAGAAAGAATACAGTCCTTTGTGACTATGAAACTATGTTAATAACATGAATGGCATTCTATGATATAACCATTAGCTGTAAGCAGAAGTGAATTACACTTTCATCATTAAAAAGGGCCTTATCCATAGCTACCATGGTGACAAAACACTAGTGTAAAAAGTTGTGGCTCCACTACAAGGATCTATTCTTCTGTGTGGCATTGAAAAATATCAAGTGCATCATAAGAAACACAAAAGGCCTGAAAAGAAACAAAATTGCATCCATTAAGAACATATGGGTTTACAACTAAATTGGTCAGGCACTGCTCCAATTCCTCCCCCCACGTTCGCCCTGCCCCGAATCTCCAGTTATTACTGGGGCTGAAACACTGCTTTGGAAAGTGATCGTTCTTTGTAAAAGGATTACTCTGTTTAGACTTCATTGCTTTTCTGCCAAGCACCAGCCATATAAGGACACTGAAGTTCACTGCCATTTATTTTGTTCAACCCTTTCAGACACCTAAGAATAACCTTTACTGCTGCCTAGAAAGGTAAGTCTATAAACTGCAAACCAAATCACTTGTTATCAGCAAGAGAAGCCACTTTGGGTCAGTTAAAGTTTAACATGTTTCCTTGCACTAGATAATTTAATGAAACAGACTGGGCAGGATTAATAACACTTGAGTCCTTGGTGTTGTTGAAGAACTACCAATACCATACGTTTTAACATGTTTGCATAGAAATTACTTTGTCGTCGTCTTGTAAATTCCGACACACACTGCTCGACTACCTGAGCGAGGAAGGAAAGCACATCCTGCCTGACAAACAGCCTGCTCTCGAGCTTGCTTGACAGCAAGAGCCATTTACGAAAATAAGCCAGTATAAGCTACGTCTCCCTCAAAACCTTCATGGGACAGGCAATTCCTCACCTGCATGCAGGAGCTGGCCAACAAGCACCTCTGGGAGGCATGGGGAATCAAGCTCTAAATGCGACCACTTGACATAAAGAACAGCTCCGTGAAAATCCTGCACCAGAACCACGCTTGTCACTCGCCCTCAACAGCTCTGCCTTTTACAGAGAGGCCAAACAGGGCTGTGCTCAGCCAGGGGCTCGGCGGCACCTCCGCCAAGCCAACCAGTTGCTGGAGGAGGAGGAGAGCAGCTTCTCCTCCTAATGGAGCCTCCCGAGGAGAACTTGTGCAAGGAGCAGGAGGCAGCGCGCGGCTCTCCCAGGCGAGCTGGAAAATATGCGGCCAAACTCGTCACGTCGGGGGGCGGGAAGGGGGGCGGCCGCGGCAATACCCGACAACGGGGACGGGTCCTTGCAAAAGGAAATAAGCGGTTGCTCTTAGGGAGGTACACAGGCTTCTATGCCAGAAGCCAAGGCTAAGGAGAGAGCTCCAAACGCCAGGCTCTGCCCTTTAAATACCAGGTTTTCTCCCCCAGGACGCTGTAACGACGCTGCGAAGGCCGGAGGGGCCCTCGCAGTAGGGCAGCGGGAGCCCAGCCTTGCAGCGGGGCAGTCCCACCTCGGCACCTTCTCCCACGGAACAAAGAAACTTCTGTGTCCGAGCAGCTTGAAAACTTTCCGCCTGCCCCGGCCGCTTCCCCAGCCCCCACGAACGCGGCGCCC
>JAWLRI010000198.1:678669-692314 GCA_034781795.1 Crypturellus tataupa | reverse complement strand
AGGGAGCGGCCGCCGCGCTCACCTGCTCACTGCCCGCGCCTGCTCTGCCCGCCTCCTGCTTCGCACTTCCCCCCGCCCCAGCGGCCACGACGGCAAGGGGAGCTCGCGAACGCACGGAGAGAGGGCAGTGGCTGAGAAGTGCCGGGGGCGATCGGGGAAGAGGGCGGGGGCGGGAACAGTGAAACGGCCGCGCGTATCTCTGCGGCTGCCACCCAGGCCGAGGAGGCGCTGCCGCAGGGCGGGGCACTCACACCCTCCCTGGCCGCGGCGGAAGGAGAGGGAGGGAAGCAGCAACTGCAACCACCGCCGAGCCCCGCGGGGGGGGGGGGGGGGGTGCGGAGGCGGCGACGCAGCCAATGAGGAGCAAGGAACGGTGTGAGGGACGGCCACGCGCAGCCAATGTCGCGGCGCGGGGGGCGGGATCGCGGCGCAGGAATGGGGCGCTGCGACGGCCGAAGGGTGTCGGGAGGCCCGGCCGGATTGTGGGGATTAAACTTCCACAATGGAAAGTGTTCCCTGTTTGCTCTTCAAGTGGTTCAGCTCCCTGTATGCGACGTGATGATGTTACTGAAACTGCTGCTCGATGTAGTGGCGGCTAGCGCTGTAATGTAGGAAAAGCAGCTAAGGCAGGTTGTGTACAGGGCAGGTCCCAGGGCTGGCACCTGCCTGTAGCTGCTGGAGCACATCTCTGCCCATGGAAACGTGCTTAATTTCCTCGACTGCTCCGTGAGAGCCTATTGCGCATGCAATCTGCCCTGTTAACAGGCCCACAGCCCTGCACGACATGAGGGAAGAGTGGGGATGACAGTGGATCAGGTGCGCGCGTGCTGCTCACCTTACGTTCCTTAATGGAGCTCTGCACATGCCGGCCCAAGGACCGAGCTGGCTGCATTTTCATGCCTATTTAATCATTACCTTCTCTATGGGGGCTACCACCAGCTTAGCTGGGATTGCATTTTATTATGAAAATTTGTGCTTACTGAGAAATGGCCAAAATGGTAAAAGAAGTCATTTTACATGAGCCACAAAACAGCCACAATAGAAGGCAGTATGACAGGTTAGTATCAATCTGGCCCTGATTTTAATATGTATCCAGAAGCGAAAAGTTATTACAGTCCCTGAAAAGGACTCCAATTAATACTTCCCGTTCAAGATTGTTAATCGCTTCATTCAGTTCCTGGCAGGGCTTTAGATGAAGATAGTTTAATCATTAGCAACAAGATGATCTTGTTGATCACATGTAAGTCCACAGTGTTTAATAGTGCTCTTATTTAAAACTTACTGTCTCTGTATGGGATTCATATATTTGAGTATCTAATATGCATCTATTCAGATACAGAAAATAAGGATACACTTCTATTAGGATAATTATAAATATTTGTTTATTGTTTTACTTTTCAGTGAATACTGTCTCCATCTTAACAGCACATATAATCGCTTTGGGGAACTACATCATCTATGCCTAGTTTCGAACCTTTAAAGTGAACTACTATAAACCATTACTATAACTGTAAAAATAATTATATATATATATATTTCTGAAAGCATTAAATCACCTCTTTTTTTGTGATCAGATAAGCCATTTTCCTCAGATGAGTCGCTTTCAGACTAAGGCCAAATATGAGAAGTTCAGCCTCTAAAGTAAAAAGTACTGCCAAGATATCTAAAATCTCTCAGTAGAATGCATTACAATGATGCTTTAACAAAGTTACTAATATTTTATCTCACGTGAACAATTGATGATTTCTGTCAAATTCCCAATAAAGTATCCTTATCATAGTTAATAGGAATGCCTGTCTGCAGCTGATGTCTTCCTCCCTTCAAGGAACTCTTCAAGGAAGGCACCTACTTTATGCATGAGATTGTCATAACTTTTTTTTTTTTTTAACGTGAAATTGTTCTTTGGCAATGTTTATTGTACATTGACCAATGCATTTATTAATGCAGCTGGATAATGGATGGGTGTGGGAAATTTATAGCAACTGTTGTTCCCATGGAGGATCTACTGTAGTTGCGATGTTAGTTTCAGTGTAAGATTTTATTTCACTTCCAGTGTTAGCCATCAAAAATAAAAGCCTAGCCAAAGATTACTGAAACTATAGATAGCTAGACCACGGCTTCTGAAAACATTTTACATAGACAAGATACAACTATCTATAAAAATTAAGAAATACTAAGAATTATCCCAGGGATTTAAAAGTGCTAGAAATATCAAGACAATATTTAGATTACAGCTACGCCATAGTCCTCAGCAACATGAATTCCCAGAGTTGGTATCCCAGTTACCATATAATTACAGCTTAAATGCATGAGGTACAAAATATAAAGTTACATAATGAGACAGTTTCAAGCGAGACGATGCAAGTGATCCCAGTGAAAGTTTAAACAAATTCTTTAGACACAAATTCACATTAGACACCAAGACTAAACTTCTCTCACTCAAATACCTATTTTTATATTTGAACAGCAACATTAGTAAATACTGCAGCAGTATACAGCTAAACTGAAAGAACAGTTGGTGAAACAGGCACATCTATATTTGTGCCTTTCAAGACTTCAAACAGTCTGAACGATGTGTATGTTGTTGTTTGGAGTAACAATATTTGATTGCTGCACTTCCCTATTTTCACCACTATGGTTAGTTATATTCATGTGTTTCAGCATTTCTAAGAGTTAGATTGAAAGACCTTCAGCAGAAGCTTTTTTTTTTTTAATCATTAACTGTTTAGATAATGACTTGAACTATGGATTTTAACTTGAGCTAAACTGAGGTTTCCAGATATCGTTGCAATGCAAGTGTTAAATGATAATTAGTAGAAATAACAACTACCCGAAAGACATGAAGAGACAATAGGCAATTATTTCTGTAATGAGTATACATAAAGGTTTTGTTATTTATTTTGGATAGTCCTTAACTTAAATGTGCCCATGTTTTATACAAAAAGTCTTAATGTAACATTTACTGAATTGATCTGATCCCCAACTGGATGACATTTCTATGATGTAATGAATGTCTGAGGTACATGAACACAGAACCGTGGTATAGTCTAGTGGTGAATAAGGCCTAGAAATATATTGTTATGACTTTCCAAGTACATAGGTTACTATCTAGAGTGTGCAAAGGGAAGTTAATAAAACAATCTGTAGTCTATTTAACTTTGCAACAATCTCAAGTTTGTATTGATATATTACATTACCCCATACAAAGGGGTTTTCTCTATATTTGGTTGCAGTATTTGTCAAATAGTAATCAAATAGAGCAATGAACATAAATGTATTGTGCAACTAAGATTTGGAGTATTTTGCAAGTACCAAAAAAAAAAAAACTTTGTAAGACCACAACCTATCTTGTATATGCTGTGTTCCAGAAATGGTTAGGAATGTTTTAGAGTTATTTTTAAACATTTTATTGTGACTTTTTGTTTGTATTTCTCTTCCCTAGTTACCATGGGTGAGTTCCTGATTTCTGACCGAGGAACATGTGGTGCAGCATTCCTCATGGAGGAGAAAAGGCACAAAGGTGGTGTTAAGGTACTTTTACTTCTTCCTGATTTCAGACTGCTTTGCTCCTGGACAGCCTCCTTAACGCTGGCTTTAGGCTACGATGCAGCCTCTTAGCCTACGAGTCTGTTTGCACAGCTGATTCCAGCACATAAATCTTGCACTGGTCAAAACAAAGGGAATGGAATGAAAACTGGAGCGGAGCTGTGTGAGGACACCCGCATCTGTGGATCATAACCATCAATCCTTTTCTCACGAGTGCCTGCAGAGCAGCTTCTGGCCACACTGAAGACAGAATTGAATGTGAAGTTGGCAGAAAGACCACAATATGAAATCACCCAAAATACACTTCTGCTCAGTATTTTGCCTAATTTTGCCCTGACTGCCTTTGGGAAGCTTCTCAGATCCCAAATGGGTAACACCTAATGTTGAGGATCTTCATGTACAAAAAAGCAATCCTGAAAAAGAACTGTACCAACCTGAAATAACTTCTATAGGAAATCAATTACTTCAGCTCTATAGCAGCTCTATAGTAGCTGTACACTAGTTACATCGCTCTTTGATGTAGGCTAGTTAGTGCTGCATCCTCCTGTAGGAAAACTATCACTCTATTCTCTCCTGTGGTAGGAAGGAAGAATTTACTTAGAATTAATGGTAGTGGATTTTTTACGCAGATGAAAATCCCTTAGTATCCTTTCTGAGGTAATGAATTGGTGAATAAATGATATGGAAGCAGACACTGTAAATGTATCACAATTATGATTCCAGAAATATTCTATATAGGCACATTTAAGATAATGGTACCTATCATGCTAACCATTGAATGAATCCATATTTCTGAAACTGGAACAAATTTCATTCACTTTACATTTTATAGCTTCCTTATCTCTGTTCTGAGCATTCATATTTCTCACATGGGGCTAACAGTACAATCCAAATCTCTAAGTAGTTTTTAATCAACACCGTTGTATATATTTGCACATATAAAAATTTCATTACTTTTTCATCGTCTGCCTATGCATCTTGTTTTCTATCAGTAATCCCAATTATGTAAAAATGAGGACTAAAAATATGTGAATTTCTGTTTTCAGTGTTGGCTTAATGATATTTAGCACTGAATATCTTACAGATGGCCATGCTTGGAAGCAGAGGTCAATCCCATTGAAACCAGGAGATCCACATGTTCCAGTGAGATAAACTACCCTATTTCTAGACCTATTAGACTAATATATTGTACTTTAAGAAATTTGATTTGTAGAAAAGCTACCCTGAAATATTTTTAGGAGGGCTTAAAAACCATCTTTTTGATTTTCATCAATCTGCAAAATTGGGTTCATGGTAAGAGAGAACTTTACTTTGGGGGAAATACTGACTTTTTTTTTTTCCCAGAATCTGTTAAAATATTTACAGAATTTCTTCATGATAAAAAATATCAGTTTTAACTGTAATTAAATAAGAATCGCTGTGTCTTTCCCATTTTCTCTCTTCATTATGAATCTTCAGCTCACCACTTCTTTCTGGCAAACATAGTTCTAAAGTGCAAAGAAATCTTATTTTTAGTATTTACCTTTCCTCTTTTGAATAAACAAGATATAAAACATTGCCCTTGTTTAAGTAGCATATCTAAAAACATTAAAGTTTTTTTTTTTCATTTTCCTGTGGAGAAAAATGGTTTGAGAGAATGATTTTTTAAAATCTGAAATATTTTTTTCTCATTTATACCTCTCCTAAGTTCTAAAGCATGAGAGCTTCCAAAACAATAAAACTATAGTAATATTTTAAATATTTTTATTCACAGGTATTATCTACTAGTTTCCTCCAATACAAGGTATTTTGATACTGTCTTATATGGCAGGTATGAGTAATATGCTAGGTTAATAAGGAAATATTGACTTTGTAGGCCACATAGGTGAAAGACTTGCGTATTAACTCATTTCCATACCTGCAAACAAAAACTCTCAACAGGGAGAATAGCTTTACCACATGCTTTGAGAAGAACATCTTAGCCTAGAGCTGTAAGTAATTTTTATTATGATTTCTATAAATAAAATCTTTTATATAATTTATTTTATGAAACTGGGGTTGAGAAAATGCATACATATTGATTAACCATGCTAGAGCAACACAAAAGAGGCTATAACTGAACACTGTAACGGTATCAACTCAGCACATTTTCATGACATGGTTCAAACAAATACTTTTGGCAAGAAGCACCCTCCCCCCTTCAAATCTGCACAGAGGAGATCTAAAAGGAAAAAAATAGCCTTCCTCTTTATTGTTGGGGAGACAGATCCACTTAAATGTAAATGCAGGTAGCTCAGAACCCCATCAATTCATGGAAAAAAAAAATCAGTGTAAAATATAGCTGCTGTTATGAGGCCCTAGGGCACTGTTTTTCAACCTTTGCATGATAGTGAGTCTTTATCTGAAGTTAAAATTTATTATACTTCCCTCTTCCTCCCACACCCATGCCATTTTCTATAAAAGTAGGACTAAAACTTGTTTCAATTACAAGTTTATCTAACTTTTGTGTATTTTGAGACACTGTGGCTACGATACTCTGAAACAAGCAAGGGTTGCAGAAGGTTTGACAAGGTTTGTAGAAGAGGTAGTATTTTTATTTAAACCAACTGATACAACTGGTAAAAATGAACAGACTCTTAGACAGATTGAAATTCATTAATCAGGGCTGGCGAGTAGGAAAAATCCAAGCTGGACACAATTCTTCTTGTATAATACAATTATTTTAAGCAATTAAACCCCTGGAGAGAAAAAAAAGTTGCTAACATGAATGCAAAGGGATGAGTCAGCAAGAAAACTATAAGCTTTAAAAACAATGTTCATACTGAATCTAAGATTATATATTTTTATCCACAGTTCTACTGTGAATATACACAGTTAAAAATTTAAGTTACCAAGATTTTTTTTTTTAATGATTTCTAGATCCCCTTTGAGCACATGGGCTGTGGAAGAATTGTAGTGAATTGTTTATGAGAAAGTTTTCTCCTAATCTTTGCCGTGTTGTGTCCATGATCAATTATTTGTGCAAGCTCACTCAGATGCAAAATGGTTGATAGTTTCATGCACATCCTTCTCATGATTCTGTTTGATATAATGTATCACATTTGAAAATATGTATGAGCAAGGCCCATTAATAGTTTTTGGGGCACTTATATTGATTATGGTTTATATGTTGGTATTTATGGATTTTGCATTTGCTGTGTCAGCAAGGTTTGGTTCTAATGGGTGTTTGTTAGTACATGGGGAATTTACTTTGAGTTTGGCACAACTGGAAAGGTAACTTGAAAAGAGAAGCAGCAAAGGTGTCCAGGAAGAATTCTTCCAGGATGTGTTTTAGCAAATGTTGTAATTAACAATTTTCATCTCTATATATGCAATCTCTATACATGTTGGGTAGTATTCAACGAGAGTTTCCTTTTTGCACTGGCAGCTTCACAGATGGTATTCAGGTGGCTAATGCAAATACACAGCCTGTTTCTTTCAAGGCAGTTCTGCAGATTGGTGACGTAGGTGATGTGAGAACAGATGGAGTAGTACACAAGGGTCTGGGTGTATATTACAGATTTTTCTACCATGTTTTGGATCACACCTGAGATTGTGAAGCATATGCCAAGTTGTGGGTCTTTTTATATTATAGAGTCATTTGTATTGTCTTTTTTTTTGCCATCCACATTATCTAGAAAGATAAAATTCACATACCAATATAGGAGGGGTAGTAAATACTGGGTATTTACAGTATTTACAACTGAAATCAATGGGGAAATTCTGATGAACATGTGTAAGGATGTGTATATTTGAGATAATGTGTAGGTTTGGTGTCCTCATTTTCTCAAATACCTTCCTAGGATTAGATCATATACAGACTGCCATAATGGTGTGAAGGAGATAGGGTACTTTTTCAAACTTTGGTTAACCTTTCCCTATTGATTTGCACAATTTGTTAGGAGCTGTAGCCACCTCCATTGGAAAAACACCATTTTACAGGTATCAACATTCTATTTATGGAGAGAAACAATTTTACTATTTTTCCATTCATCCTTCCTCATCACCAGAATCCATCTTGAAATCATTCACCATAGAACTAAGTAAACATGGGGAGATAAATCCTCTGAGATGTGACTACTTATCAAGATACTCTCATATTGAATGATACTGTCCTTGTCAGGATATTCAGCATTTTAGATCTGCAGAGACATTTTCCCATGCTGCCTCTGAAGAAATAGGAAATTGCTAGGGTACAGTGGTGTACTTTTCTGTGACATATCCACTACTATATGAGCTGTTTTGCATACAGTTCAGGTGTGTATTTATGTTTCAATACAGTTATTAATAAATAGAATTCTGGAGATACATATATATGTATTTATCAACCTGCTAAAGTCTAAATCCAAAACATATATTTGTATATATTTATATATACATCAATGTCGCATACACACATGCACACACAAATATTTAAGTTATGGCATTTACCCTTACAATGTAAAACTCCTATCACATACATTTAATTACTCTTTACTTGGAAGGCAAATAAATGTCAGTAAAAATGGCAGGGAAGCTATGGGAATCACATGTAACTGGAAAAAAAAAGTAAGGTCCCACAAAATTAGGGCGTCTGCTAAAGAGATATATATAGAATATAAAGACCTGCTCTTTCAAATTCAGAGATGTAATTTTTACAGGAGTAAACCTGTTGACTTTGTTTAGACTGTGAACAGAGGTAGTGTTGTACAGCTGACTGTACACTGAGTCAGAGAAGTACACACAACTTGTGTACATTGAAACTATTTTATGTGATTCACTTTCTAGTACACATCAGCTGTTCAGCTAACGTACAGCCTGCATTCCTATTTGCAGTTTATGAAATGTAATGTTTTACTAGGCTGCTGTCCTCCCTTGCTTCCTCAGCCGAGAGTGACGTGGAGGATTAGGAAGGTGCGGACACCCTTATCAGCCCCTGATGCCCGATTCCTTCTTACACCTTTGGGAACTCCCAGCATGGCACTGCACGCTCTTCTAACTCCCCTAGCCTGCAGGAAACAGGCCCAGGCATTCAGAGAAGGTTCATGAACCTCTGCAGAGCCCAAGAAGGCCTCTCTCTGCCTGCACTCTCAGGACACACATGCCTCACATGCAGTGCCATGCGGAGGGAGCTCAGACCCTTATGAAATGAGGACAGTATCTATCTCTGGCTGCCACAGACAGCTCACCACACATGTTCTTCTACTCTGTTGCAATGCTGGATAAAATACCACAGTATAAGTAGAACAAAAACTAGATGCTGGCGATTCTCCTAACACCTGCACATATTAGGAAAAGGTTGACTAGATTTTGTCCTGGAAAGACATAATTATGTCAGTTTGCTCTAGACAGTGCTGACTGAGGCTGACACAGGCATTTGTGTCATCTTTCATTTGTGACATCTTTCAGAAGATTTGCCTGAAAGCCAGGACCTCCCTGCCTGAGGGCCCGACCAAGAGCCTGAGTGGTGGCTAGATCCCTCCAAGGGTATCAGGACTTATAGGCAGTTTGCCCACCTCACAGTCTACTCAGGCTGGCAATCCTGAGAAAGAGACACCAGCCAGTAAATCTCCTTCTGCCTCGTCAGTACACTGCTTGTATGAAAAGTCACACAAGAGGCAGCATCCAGGTCTTGGAGTGGGGAGCCTAACAGAGCCACAGATCTCTCTCATTTCCCTAACTGCTCACCTTGGTTGCCTTCATTTGCATGTTCCGGTCAGGGACTAGAAATCCCAACAAACAGTTAAAAATAACAATGTCTCGGCAACTATTATAGTTTAGTCACTCTCAGGTGCTCAGGGGAAACACTCCCTTTCCCTTCTCGCCTGTCTGGCCCCACCACGGACATTTTCTCCTTTCTCACCCCCTTCAACTTCTTGTACTTACAAGACAGAACTGTTGAGAACCTCAGTGTTGCAGCAAATGGGGAAAAGCTCTTTGCCACCACCCATATCTAAAGACCACCCTAAACTTTAAATTTTATATATAATTCAGAGTTCCTCCTAATTTGACCAATATCCTTAAGATCCCCCACCCTTTTTTTTTCAGGGTGTGATATAAGCAGTTTTTCACATAATTTTATGCAATGGTGATTGATGTTTTTCCTGAACAGCTGATAGCATCAGCTATTCAGTTAAATTATGTTTAGGAAGCACAGGAAAATTAAGGGAATATAGTAATGCAAAAACAAGGAAAGAGGCACAGTCACTATCACCCACTGAAGTTCTGACTAACTGAACTCTACTGAACTCTACTTAATTCACAGGAAACGTTAAGGATTTATTTAGGGAATTAAAAAAATGAAATTTAAGATGCCCAAAATATTTTTTTTCCTTAGCTGTTTCATCACTCACTCTAACATACAAAGCTATACACACTCATAGGGCATTCTTCCAAAGGAGATTAAACTGCTTGTGTCCCATCATGTAAAGGAAACATCTTTATTGTCAAACTGTTTCATGTGAAAGCCATTTTTAACTTTGATGGGTTACAGTGATCAACATTATTCTATAAAAATTTTTAGGAGTAAGGACAAATGGGGTGTTTTAAGGAGGGAAGACTGTTGGACAAATTAATTTAAGAGTGCAAAGTATAAGGCCTGCTAGAGCATTTACTGAATGTGCAGGGAGGATGTGCACAGTAAGAATGAAGAGATTAACCTGGAATATAATAAAGATTGTGTATTTATTATGTGCATAGCTCCCTGCTCTTTATCGTTTCAGTTGTTAGCATTCTAAGCTCTTACTTTTAACTTCATCATTTTTTCTCATTTCCCTCTCTTGTTCTTCTACTTTCCCTCTCTTTTTCTTCTACTTTTTACTTCACTTTCACAACTCCGCCCTCCACACACACAGACATGCAAAATATTCTTTTTCTATGCAATTTTTCTTCCTATAACAATGGCATAAAGAAGGAAATCTATTGTATTCTTTCTCCTGCTTTTAAGACTACCATAAAAAAGTTTAGCCACTACTGAATACTGAGAACCTTTCTCTTACCCTGCAGCTGAATTAAGCAGTTCAGGACTGACCTTCAGAGAAGGACCCAGGGATTAAAAGATGGAAGCAGCCGGGAAAGCAGAAGAGCTTTGGTCCTGGGTGAAAGTGAGTGCTGTCTCAGGAAGAAGAAAGATTTGCAGGCAGACCACAGCAGGGGCAGCTGCACAAGAGGCCAATTCTACCACATTTGAATATCACAAACATGCTGCAATAGTTGTTTTGCTTTCCTGTGTGTGAACTAGATAAAAGGACTAGCAAATGCTAGTCATGCTGCCATAGGTTTCTGGAAATGAAGAGGATAAAGCAGATGTTAGTGCTCATGCAAAGGAAGAATCAGCATTCTGAATACTGTGGAGTAATTCCCTAGGAAAGAAATGCAAGTAGAAAAATGATAAGGAAGCCTTATCACCGAGGTAGAGAGGTGTTGCTTACATTGAGAAATATGATGAGCAATACCTAAGAAGTAATTCTTAAGACCTGCTGGTGACTCAAAAGGAAATGAATGTAGCATGTATTCTCAAATTAATTTACATCTGGGCAGAGATGATGAAGTAAAAATAAATAATATTAAATAGACCAGAAGGGTGACCAGTGGTCTTCTCAAACCCTTGGGAGAACCACAAAGGAGGTAAAAAGGGAAATGTTTTTGTTTGCAAAAAACAAATGGGAGAGTTAATTCATAACACAGAGACTGGGAAAATCCAGGCATTTTGAAGAGTCATTCAGTAACACATGGGAAACACAGTCAGAGTGAACATCATGCCAGGCAGAAGCTGCCCTACTTCCTTAGTGTAATGGCAATCATCATACAATCCCCTCATCAACTATGCTGTCACTCTCCCTTAAGGTAGCTTTAATTTTTCCTCTTTCAAGAGCAGGAACAGTGCTTCAATAGAGGAGAAAGTACAAACAAATGAGCAGGGAAAGGGAGAAATCATTAAGTCTGCATGTAAGCAAAGACTACAAAGAAGAGGAGATGAGTAAATGCAGGATAAAGAGGAAAGAGTATGGAGAAGAGAAAGGAATCAAGAGGTAATAGCTGCTGTCAGCCAGCACTTCAAAAAAAAAAAAAAAAAAAGCTAGAAACTAGATCAACAAAAAGTGTTTTGGCATTTAACTCCTTTTGTTTCAGAGGAAGCAAAATTCCTAAATATCTCTTCTGGTGTGGGGTTCCTTGCCCACAAAAAGGATAGTTACAATGGAGGTCCTAGAATGCTGCTAATATATCCTACTTGGTAATTCTCATCACAACTGCAGTAAAAAACAATTGTGTCAATGCCATAGTGTAGCAAACACAACTCATTTAAATTGACGATATTTTGTGTGAAATTATTAGGATATAACACAGTATGCTTTGTTAATCAAGCAACTTGCTTAAAGAATTAAACTTTAATATATGTTAATTGTTCTCTGATGTTTAAAAATAGATTAGTTAGGTGGGATGCATAATTTTTATTTGCTGAAAGCATAAAGTTGGGCACATGACAAATTAGTCATTGCACAGAATCATATTTCTTCATGTAGCTTGCAGAATTATAGGTGACTGAGGTATTGAACATATATCTGCATGTATATACATAGATTTTTGTGTTTGTATACTTTCTGTAATTCTCCTTACTTGAAAACTGAGTAACAGCAAATTGAGCTTCAATTCATGTGAGCCTTGCTATCTGACTATTTACATTTTAAATATAGCAAATAAATATTTATTTAAAAAGGCATTTATTCATTGGGTGTTTTTAAAGAAAACAGTGGGGAAATATTCCTGTTCCTCTATTTTAAATATTTGAAAAAGCATTTTTTTAAAAAGAACATTTCATAAATATTGAATTTGACAGTGTTATCTTTTAAAGAAGAAAATATCTTTTTGAAAAGAGCTACTTATGTAGGTGCACAGTCTGTTCTGAAAAACTATTAATGTTTGCTGCTAAAAATATTGAAAAAGTGGACACAAGACACAGTAGTTAAAAAAAAACTCGAAATTGTCTATGTTTGTTTTATAAGTTTCCATTCCATTTCCACCAATGGAAATTTATATAATATAAATATAAGTTAAAATGAATTTCTTGTATTTTCCTGGGAATAGTACCACACAGAAATCCTTTCCTGTTTCCTTCTCCCACACTTAGATATTTCAGATTCTAGTTCCAAGTGCATCAAGTAAACACAGCAGTGAATAAATGAGTTTGATTTAATCACACTTAAATAAAGCTTTTTCCCTACATATTTCTATGATAAGTAACCATTATTTTCCAGATGGGATATCCCAATATAAAGAAATACAAGACAAACCTTGCTGTCTATATATTTTTAGAATACACAAAACTAGCTTGAGTTTCTAAGACTACCTGTTATGCGAGGTCAATCTTCTGTTTACTTATATGCAATATAGATTGCTGTATCAAAAAAGCAAGAGAAAGGTTTATATGTGTCAAGGGTGTATGAAAAAACTGTTACTGTCTCACAACAATTTGACAGTGCAGGGATAGAGAAGAAAAAGCCAAAGTTGAAAAGCTACCCAGTTCCAGTAAACACACTGAAAAGAGGTCAAAGATGAATTTTTACTGTAAGCCTCTAAAACCCCCCCCCAAATGTTCTAAAAATGGCAGCTGCATCTCATTAGGAAACAATTATCCATCTGACTCAGAAGGCTTCATAAGGAAAAGGTCACAGAGTAGCCTATTGTCTGACCACCATAGTGGTAAGTCTCTTATTTTCCAAAATTCCAGTTAAAATATCAGTTACAAAATATGATCTCTAATTACATTAGTCTTCACCCAGAACACTCAAAACTAGTATGTCTTCAACTATCATTAACATAACTTTTTAAATCAAATATGAAATTTAAATAGTATAATTCTAAGTATTTCAGATTTTGTTCCCAGCAAAGTATGCTGGATTTTTTTCACTCAGCCAATGCTCCTGATCTTCTCAGCAGTACCCATTAGTGCTGGGAACCTCCTGCTAATTCAAACCTCAAATTAAATTAAGAATTGCAGTAATAAGAATGCATACAATAAATAATAAGAATCTCTAAATTTCATTGCTAGTTGGAAGAAAACAGACTCATTTAAATCTCTTATTGAAAAAGGATAGTTAGCTTG
>JAWLRI010000198.1:649348-678569 GCA_034781795.1 Crypturellus tataupa | reverse complement strand
ATGTTTCTCGAAATGAAGAGGAGAAAGCAGATGTTAGCGCTTGTGCAAAGTAAAAGTCAGCATTCTGAATACTGGGGAATAATTCCTTAGGAAAGAAATGCAAGTAGAAAAATGATATGGAAGCCTTATCACCAAGATAGGGAGGTGTTGATTACATTGAGAAATATGATGAGCAATACCTAAGAAGTAGTTTTTAAGACCTGTTGGTGACTCAAGAGGAAATGAATGTAGCATATATTCTCAAATTAATTTACATCTGGGCAAAGGCGACAAAGTGAAAATAAATAACATTAAATAGACCAGAAGGGTGATCAGTGATCTTCTCAAACCCTTGGGAGAACCACAAAGCAGGTGAAAAGGGAAACGTTTTTGTTTGGAAAAAAAAAAAAAACAAAAGGGAGAGTTAATTCATAACACAGAGACTGGGAAAATCCAGGCATTTTGCAAAGTCATTCAGTAACACACGGGAAACATAGCCAGAATGAACATCATGCCAGGCAGATGCTGCCCTACTTCCTTAGCGTAATGGCAATCATCGTACAACCCCCTCAGCAGCTATGCTGTTTCTCTCCCGTAAGGTAGCTTTAATTTTTCCTCTTTCAAGAACAGGAGCAGTGCTTCAATAGAGGAGAAGGTGCAGACAAACAAATGAGCGGGAAAGGGAAAAATCATTAAGTCTGCATGTAAGCAAAGACTGCAAAGAGAGGAGATGAGTAAATGCAGGATAAACAGGAGGGAAGGATACAGAGGAGATAAAGGAATGGAGAGGTAATAGCTGCTGTCAGTCGTCACTTCAAAAAAAGGCACACTCTGTTCCTGTTCTGAGAAACTATTTATTAATGTTTGTTGCTAAAAGTATTGAAAATGACACAATAGTAAAAAGAAGAAAAAAAAAGATCCTTGAAATTGTCTGTTTATGTTTTCCATTTCCATTCATTTCCACTGATGGAAACTTATATAATACAAATCTAAGTTAAAATGAATATCTCATGTTTTCCTGGGATTAGTACCACACAGAAATCCTTTCATGTTTCCCTCTCCCACACTTAGATATTTCAGATTCTAGTTCCAAGTGTATCAAGTAAGGAGGCAAAAAAATGAGCTTGATTTAATCACACTCAAAACTTTTTGCCTTCATATTTCTATTACAAGTAACCATTATTTTCAGATGGGATATCCCAGTGTAAAGAAATACAAGACAAACCTTCCTATCTATATATTTTTAGAGTATACAAAACTAGCTTAAGTTTCTAAGATTCCCTGTTGTGAGGTCAATCTTCTGTTTATTTATATTCAATACAGATTGTTGTATCGAAAAGCAGGAGAAAGGTTTATATGTGTCAAGGGGGTATGTAAAAATTGCTACTGTCTCGCAACAGTTTGACAGTGCAGGGATAGAGAAGGAAAGGCAGAGGTTGAAAAGCTACCCAGCTCCGGTAAACACACATGAAAGAGGTCAAAGATGAACTTTTACTGTAAGCCTCTCAAAAACCCCCCAAATGTTCTAAAAATGGCAGCACATCTCATTAGGAAACAATTATCTATCTGACTCAGATGTCTTCATAAGGAAAAGGTCACAGAGTAGCCTCCTCTCTTACCAGTTAAATTATCTAATTCCAGTTAAAATATTGTAAGTTACAAAATATGATCTCTAATTACATTAGTCTTCATCCAGAACACTTAAAACTAGTACGTCTTCAACTATCATGACTTTTTATATCAAACACAAAATTTAAAAAGTATAATTCTAAGTTTTTCAGATTTTGTTCCCAGCAAGGTATGCTGGATTTTTTCACTCAGCGAATACTCCTGATCTTCTCAGCAGTACCCATTAGTGCTGGGAACTTCCTGCTGATTCAAACTTCAAATTAAATTAAGAATCACAGTAATAAGAATGTATACGACAAATAATAAGAATCTCTAAACTCATTGCTAGTTGGAAGAAAACAGACTCATTTAAATCTCTTATTGAAAAAGGATAGTTAGCTTGTAAAGAGCTGATTTTAAGGTAGGAAGCAGAATTAACTTTTTTTTTAGCTTAATCAAGCTAAGCCTAATAAGGTGAAAGTATAATTATATTTGTTTAGAGTTCTTTTGTGTAGTGCATTTTGATTTTAATGTAATCACTGAGAAATTAGGGGTACTAAGGTAAAAGGGAGAGTCAACTCATCTACTCCAATCCATTTGTTTTGTTACTCAAGATTTAGTATTATTTTAATCCAATAAAATATTTTCTAGACACATATGCATTGCATATTTTAGCAATATTTTGTGCAAAGAAATTCCCAAACAAGTCTTTTCACACTGGTCTGTATGTATGTTTATGGCATATATGTTAATGCAACCCGTCTAATATGATAAGAACAGGTATTCCTTTTCTGATCATTGGAAGAAAGCAAGCTGATTGTTAAATTGTCAAAGGGCAAATAATCTAATTTCTTAGGTTATTCAGAAAGAACTGTTTAGAATACAGGAAAGCAGTTTTTAAAATTGCAATGAGCAGATGTAATTCTGTTCAAGCTGAAGTCTATACAATAGTAGTACATTACCACCTATGGAAAATGGTGCAAGGAATAGAATTATTATGCTATGAGACTGCCACAGGTGTCAACTCCTGTGGCACCTGTGGCCACATTTTCGCTCCATAAAATACTAGAAATTGACTGACAAGTATATTTTTATATATATTGATTTCTCTTAGCCTTCAATTCAAGTTGGACTGGAATACCAAGTTGAACAGGTTATCATCACTCTTATCACTCTTCTGTCCTTACGGGTTGAGAGCTATTTTTTCCTAAACTGCCTTTCCGCTTTATTAATTGCTAAGTGCCATTGCATGATTTCCACGTACCTATACCAATGATACTGCACTTCGCCTTCAAGAAAAGTGCTAGAGACTTTCGCAGAAGCCTTAGAAATTAGGTAGAACACAGTAAACCACTGATTATAGGGATTATTGACCCTATTTTAAGCATATTCGGTGTGAATTCTCCTTGTGTGTGAAATTAGCTGCACAAATAAATAAAAATCTGTGATGAATTTTTAGCTTGTGTAAAGTTTTCCTTCATCCTGGTCTTCTGTCTTTGATCTTTGGATTACCCTTTAATCTTGCTAACATATTTGGTTGTTTCTGAGGAGAAAAGACTTTATGGAAAGTGTCTGAATAATAAGTAAGCTTAAATTAGCAAACAGCAAATCAGATAAGCATATAATTCAAATTGACTGAATTAAAGTAGCTCAGCTGTTTTGCTAGGACTTAGAATCTCTAAGTACTTGAACTATTTTTTTTCAGAAGGAGAATGTGAAAAGGAGAATTTTACTGTTTTTTTATAATACTACATGTTGCTTGCCAATTTAAGTTACTAAAGTTATTTATATGGTAATTTATTGAAAAAAAATCTCTATTTCATGTGCACACATTAAATAATTCCAGAAATATATTTTGAACTTTGAACTTATTTTAATTTGATAGCTAACAATAACACCTTATAAAATTCCCACTGAACTTTGTCCATGGAAGTTGCAACACTGTGCAAGTGCTTGAATGTAAAAGTCTTCTATTTTAAATCACTCATATCTTTAAAATAACTAAGGCTTTTCCCCAGACTGAAAAAAAAAGGGACCAGCATTACAGCATGTTTAGACCAAAACACTCTACAGAATTGTCAGACAAATATGTGGGGTAATTGAAGATTCAGCGTTGATACCATATATAATAGTTTGGAAGAGAAGAAAGGAAATTTCATGGCAACAGTTTATATACTCATGAGAATCAGAGTCTCCTCATGCAAATAGTTCAATAATTAGCATACTGAGGCAAGACTCTCAAAATATATGTGCTGTATCAGAAAAACTGGCAAAAAGGCTTGGCAGGAGCAGCAGAATGCATACTTCCTTCTCTACAGACTCAGTTTATGAAGCCAAAGCTCTCTGTGAAAAAAGGTACTTTTCCTACCCTTCAATGCGGGCAGGCTTCATGCAAATACCCTTGTAAGTAGGATGAGAAGAAGAGCCCCCGACTGTCAGAGTAAATGCACTTGTTCATGCTGGTGGCCGGTGGACAGCCCGAGGGGAGTGCTCCTGTTTGGCAGCTGCTCTGCTACAGCCCAGCTTGGGCAGCAGCAGACTCACAGCAGTAGGGTGACTTGCATGTCTATAAAACCTCTCCTAAGAGGAAAGGTATTTTAAAGGCCGTCTAGATACTGTATATTTCTGATTTCAATCCACTCTGAATTTCATACAGGCAAATCATAAACATGAGAAAAAATAATGCAATAATACAACATAAAATGGAATTTAAATACCTGGAAATTGATTTCAATGGAAGGAAGGAGCTCCTTACTTCATTACCCTGGGAGAGTGCTATTAAACATCGGTATGGCTCTGTTTTCCCTCATCTTCATCGTCTGCTTGTGTTTTGCTCTAAATGCAAGCCATGCTAATAAGCTAAATGTCCAGCCATGCAGTACTAAAGATCTGGGCTAAGATGGATTATTATTATTATTATTCTATTTCACTCAGTAGCATGGATGTTCTTTTTCAATACCATAAATACAGATCCCATCCTATAAACATCTTCAAGTTGTTTTTCCACAGCTTATATTCTCAACATACGAGTTTCAGCAAACTCATCTACAATCAGGTCATTTTCTCTCCTCTCCCTCTTCAAAGCTATGCATTCCTGACAGCTTCTGCACAAAGCCACAGCTGTGCTCAGAAACTGAGTGTCTAAAGGAAAATGAAGCACGCTGTGACCAGCTCAGGCCACAGAGCTTTTTAAGGAGTCACTGGAGGGACACATGGCCAAAGCTGCTTCCACGTAATTTACTGAACTGAAATTCGATACACGAGCAAACATTTCGTAATCTCCACCATGAGCAGAACACACATCCGGCCATATGATAGAGGACAGCAGCGTCTGGTCCCAGCAAGAGGTACACAAGTAGCCACATGGCAGGATATGTTCCTCCCAAGCACGTCAGGCCACCAGGAGGGTCCCCTGGCACACCATGTCAGCATAGGTCCATTTGCCACCCTCTGGGGGCCAGGAGGGCAGCAGAACAGTCGAGGCCCTTCCTAGCCTCGATGGCCCTGTCACCGCACAAGGTGTGATGGACGGAGGTGTGGAGGAGCAGGATGGAGGCCTCATTCCATGGGCGTCTCCACATCCACTCAAAGGCATTGCTTGTTCCAGTAATGCAGCAACAGCCAAAGCCTTGGAGAGGCTGTTCTGCTGCTCTATCCTCAGTCAATCCCAGAAATGCAGAGGCTGCAGGTATAGCTGGGAATACAGCTGTAAGGAAGCAAGGCATAGGCCTGCTGTGAAAGATAGTGAAGGGGAAACAGGAGGAGAGGACAGTCCCTGCTGGAAGAGAAGTTAGGGAAACACTGATGGTTGAACTCTTGTTGTAGACCAGCCAAAGACTCTGTTGAGTTCTGTATTTCTCTGCCAAAGACATATTTTAAAATAGGGCTTGTTTGTGACTCTTTTTTTCTCCCTTACACAGCTCCTTATTTTGGCCTGCCTTCATCTAGTACAGCTCGTATGTTAAACAATCAGTCATGTAAACAGGTCATAAATGTCAGAAAAGAGTTTATAATAGAAATTCTGAGACTAGCTGAAGTGTCCACTGCAGGGAATTGCTCTGCAAGCCTGTATTTGCACAGCCCTTGGTAAGAAACCCATCCCATTAAAACCCTTGTTTATAGAAGATGCACCTGTTCTGGGTCTTGATGGCATCTAAGACGTCAGCAGACGTTCTGTTGATCAGAACAAACTGCTCCTTCTAATGCCTTTAAGCTAAAGAGTTTGGTATGGCAGCACTGCATATTTAAGTATCAGGACATCTGCTCTTTCATGGAACAAGTTATTTTAACTATGAAGGTATTCATAATGTCATGGGAACTATTGAAAATTATATTACTGATGTCTTTATTTTTAAGCAGCCTCACAACTGACATGTGATTGTAGCTGCACAATCCATGTGGCTTTTTCAAACAGAAGCACCTCTACATTTTACCATGAGAAGTGTTTTGTTGTTGTTATTTTTTGGTGGTGGTGGTTTTTTTTTTCTTTACTGAGCAGACACATGGGTTTAAAATCCAAATGCTCCAGTGTTTCAGGCTGTTTAGTCTAACTTAGTTTTTGGGTGGCCTGCTGTTATCAAAATCTCTCAATCTTGTTTCAGAGTGAAAGGATAATCTTGTTAATTCACTGATCTGGGATTTAGAAGCTCTGAACTCTGCATCCCAATCTGCCACAGACCATTTGCAACAGACGAAAACAGTAATCCCTGCAGTTCTGCATTGCACACCATCTGGGCCAGGGAACCTCCCTTATTTAGTACTTGGAGTACAGCAGAACTCAAATGTCATTGTAATACAAATAATAAAAACTGTAGTATAACAGCTAACCTGTCAAAGCTGTTGAACTCCTCTTGGTCATGTGCCAATATCTGATGAAACACTGCAGGCAACATGACTGAGAAACAGCTCGGTTCCCCAGCATGGGGTTAGGCTGCAGCAGCAAATCAAGCCCAGCCACAGCTTCTGTCAGGGGTGCTGTCTGCTGGCCACAGTGACGGGACCAGCAGTGTGACTGGCCTCGGGGGACAGGAATAGCAGCACCTTGGGTTTTTGGAACATCAGAGGAACAAGTCATGCAGAATTGCTGGCTGACATCAAAGTTGCCGGGCTGCTCCCCTCATCACTTCTGAAGCCCACAGACAGACCGCAAATTGCATACACCTAGAAAAGCATCAGGAAGAGATAAATCAAACAAAAGGCAGTTCAGCTTGAGAGACCAGGTAAGTTTCCATGCTTGCAAGCTCACAACATCTAACCATTATGATAATAATTTACCAGCAGAACTGCAAGAATACAAATATTCACTTTTTCTTCTGCCATTCAAAACTCCTAAGCCTGCCACAGCTCTCGCAGGGAGTCTGGCACTCCACCCAGCTTGCAAAAAGCCCTTAATGCTGCACTTCATTGCTCAGAGGTGGGTAAGGGCTCAACATGGCTGTGTTTTTCTATTTTCTTCCATGTGAGCCACCTCAGGTACATGAGGAAAAATATTTTTGCCAGTTTACCTTGCCAAAAAGAACAGGTGGTTGCACAGCTTCCTCTAAAAGGCATAAAAAGCCCCACATCCAAGGAGGTAAGAAGGAAATAAACACACTTCTAGAGGGATGAACTCAAGGGCAGAATCAGCTCACGTGAATGTTTTTGCCATCAGCACAATACCGCTCCAGGGCCTCATTACTGAAGTTACAAATGCAGACAAATATAAACATGGGAATCGTATTTCAGTCAGCTACCACCTGCAGGGGAGCAGAACAGGATCTCACTCATTTATGGTTAGTCTTAATAGCATTTATTGGTTTGTTTCTGCAAAGTGAACTTAAACATTACTGCCAATATAATGAAATGGTTCTCTGAAGCCCTGATCCAAACCATCTGCACCATATGCCAAGAACAGTCCTACCTTCTCCCATCCCCTGACCCCGTAAGGCTTTCCTCATCAGTAAAACAAGCCCTTACTTGTTTTTTGCATTATTTTTCACTCCCCCCTGCTTCATCACAAGTTTTATACAGTCTTGTCTTTACTCCAGTTTAATGAGATCAGTTTTCATATCCAGAGATTTAGAATTAAGTCAGATTATTAAATATTGTGCACATAAACAATTTTAAGTGTCAGGCAAACCAGACCTACCATCCATTTCCCTGATCCAATAGTCTACAAGCTTGTTTTGTTAGATTCCATATCTTCAGGCATAATTGGTTGCCTGCTTGCAGAATACCACAGAAATTCAACATATCATATATGATACGATTATAACATTATAAAATATATATATTATTGTATATTCAAAATAGCTTTTCCTTCAGGTTTTCTGCTCAACATCACTATTTTTCCTGTATAAAACCCAATTATTATAAACATCTTTAACCCCTGTTATTTCTTAGTGCTGTCATTTTTAAGCATGCTATCCCTTTCTTGGCCCTGGACTCTGGGTCCAAAAGCTCTGCTGAGTTTCTCAGTAAGGGGAATTTGGGTGACAGCCATCTTTCTGCCAGGACATAAAATAACATCATAAGCTCTTATTTAGGCTGCTTGTTTTCCAGATGCAGGGAACATTCTGAGTTTTCAGGAACTGCAACATCAGGCTCTGTAGCCAGACTGCTCCGATGCAGAGAAGCCTTTTTGTTTTCTCAATCGCAGAGAATCAAATTTCTCATGCTTCCCTTTCCAGAAAACTTCTTCAAAGCACTGTCACAGACTCAAATGAGGGAGAAACCTCCTTTGCTTTATTCTGGATCCTGCAGAGGTGGAACATCTGTCAGACAGGCATGCCTGGTCTGGCAGAGCAGTCTGTAGCTAATATGCAACTACACAGATAAAACACGAGTAACATGATAGCCCTTTGACCTAGCGCATAAGGACATTTATAAAGTAACAGAAAGTGGAAGGAGGGCAAGATGGCAGAAGCCCCTGCCTTCCTCTACACACACTACCAGACCTCGGTGTTTGGCCACATGGAGTTGTTTCACCAAGCCAAGGGTGCGAATGGCAGCCTGGCTTGCAGAATAACCATCCCCTGAGAACAGGGCATGGCCTCCTCTCTCCCAGGAGAGGGACTTGCAGAGCTTAATAAACACACAGTTTGTTGGTAAAGCCAAAACAACATGGCATAAAGGTTATTAGTGACAATCCTGTCTCTTTCCCCTTGCTCCCAAGTGTACTAGCCAGCAAGGCTGCTTTTTTTTCCCCTTCTTTTCTTTCCTTTATTTTATTTACTCAGCTAATTAAAATAAGTGGCCTGATTTTCAAATTAACAAGATCAAGCTACTCTGTAAATCCTCAGCCTGCATATATGTTTGTATATACCAATTATATAGTATTATTTATTTTAAATAAACAGGGTTTGTATAATCTTACTGTAGCTAGCAGTGCTCAAGAGTGAATTTTAATATTAATACCAGAATTTAATAAAGTTTAATTAAACACAGGATGTATGAAGCACTTTCTTTTAAAAATGTGTCAGTTTTAATCACAAATAGAAATGAATGCCTTAATATTTAAATATAATTTAATATTTATAGATGTTAGTATTTCTAAAAACACTGGAAATAAATCTATGTTATGGAATCCTTTGAATCCTTGTTTCTTTACGCCTTGAGATTTTTCATACATCTTATACTCCTCGTTAACTATTTTGCTGTCTCTGCTGGAGTGCTCTGTTTGCCTGAAAGCAAAAGCACGCAGGCCGAAAGCAGGATGCCTGACAATTTTCTCTTGGTCCCAACTGCCCTAAACACTCTGCAGAACTTGGGTTGCTGAACGCAGTAAGGTCACACAGACTGTGGGCTCGACCCAGCCATGGAATACTGAGTCACTACAGTCTCCATTCATTCTCACTTCATAAAGAGAACGCAAACAGTATTTGTTTAAATGGAAACAATATTTACAACATCTGAAAAGAGACATCATGAAATACTGAAAGTTTAAATATCCAGGAAGTTTCCACAGCTGACGGCAGCCTAAAGAAGTTCAATGCTGTCTGGGGCTCTTTGATATAAAACACTGCAAATGCAGCCTGTTTACAATTTCAGACACGCTTGAAGCATTTTTTTCCCCCCTAAACTTGCTAGTAGACAAGCCCAGAGTCAGGAAGTGGCAAGGCTGTTGTTCTCAGACCAAGAGACTGCAGAAAAAGAAATCAGTTGCTGAGTCAGGCAGAATTTCCCCTGAGGGCTCTGGCCGCAGCCCAGACGTCAGAAGACCTGCCAGCTCACCTAAGGGTAAAATCAAGCCTTTGAAAGGGCCTGTGTAGCTCATCTTTAGCAGATTTCTGATATTTTGAGTTAGCTCTGTACTAGGAGATCTCTTGACTCTTATAAAATCTGTAGGTATCTTCCTCTTATAAAATCTGCAGTATCTTCCACCCTCAGCCCACCGTGACGCAGCCAGGGGCTCCAGGCAGCCCTGCTGAATGCTGCTGTACCTGCTCCTGTTGCCATGGAAAGGGACATTGGCAAAAGCAGGAGAGGAGCTTTAAAGTAATTACCAATATAATTAGCATTTTTCCCCCTTGGGAACATTGGCTTCCTCCAAATCCCCGAACAGTGAAACCGGGGCCGCTTCAGAATCATCAATATAGCAATTAGTGTCTAAAGAGGCATGAGCCAACATGATCAATGTGGGAATGGCACAAGAAAGGAAGCATTGTCAGAGCTAGGAAGCCCTGGATTCCTGTGGCCTTCTCTACTTATTACTAATAGGAACCTCTCCCCCTTTGCTTGAGTCACTGCTCCAGTTTCACCCTTAATTAATTCAGAGTCAGGAGAAAGGGCAGGAACGTGCGGAGAGGCTCCCAGCTTGCTCAAGTTCCCCCAAGGAACAGCGGGGGGGTGAGGGGGGAGAGGGAAAAGATGTCATTATAGCAACAAATCTCACACTAATAGGAAGAAATCTAAACAGACATGCTGTTCAGCAGCCACTCAGGGAAATCTAAGCAGCAGGGCTTCCTCGTATTACCCGACCACTGTCTGAAGTAAATGCTAGAGATGATGAAATCCTAGGCCGAGTGGCACTACACAGGCACTGTGCAGGAGGAATCTTTAATCCAGGCAGGCAATGCATCAGTTAGTACATTTGGATGTCCATCACTTTCTGCAGCATTTCAGAAGCTATCAAACGTCCCTCACATTTCCTGGCAAACTCTCCTTTACCTATCAGGGATTTGAAAGGAAATTTTAAATTTATGACACATTATTTCACACTTCATTGCTATGTAGCAATGCACAGTAGCCTGCTTCCATTCAGGTTGGATGTGGCACTCACCTTTGGTGACCAGCAAAGCGTTTGTCCTCATAATCATTAATGCTCTAAAAAACATTAACGAAGGACAGGATACAACCTGAAAGGTAAGTGCTACAGTCAGTCAGCAGAAAGGAGAAGCATTTTAGAGATCTGGGACAAGATATTAGGCATAGTTTAGTAGGTCTTCATTTTCTAGGGACTTTAACAGTCTCTGAACAGACTGAAATATGCAATGAAGAACCCATCAATAATAATTTCGCCCATCAGCCGCTCTTCCAGAGCACCATGAGAGTTTAGCAACGCGCGCAGGGCGAGATGGCAGAGCCGAGCTTGAAGTAGAGCCTCTGAAACTACGCTGTTTTCCTGGAGATGTCTTGGGTCAGAGAACAGTCCTACTTACTACCACATAAACGCCCTCCTGGCTGGTCCCTGCGGAGCATCTTGCTGCTTGAGTGCTGTCACACAGCCCAACCACTGCACTACAGAGCAAATAAAGCTGCTTTGTACCTGCCTCCATCAACAGGTAACAAGGCTCAGCAGCACTAGGTGGCTTTACAATTTATTAGACATTTTTTTCTTTTTACTTTAAGCTAAAATATACTTTACACATTGGTATAATGCTGTTCCTCATGCATCCAGATTTTCAGGATTCGCCAGAATGAAAAGTATTTTTCTAAGGAAGCTCGAGCATTACTTCTGTTATTTAGAGCAGGAATTTCTCTGAGTGGCACTGAAATCCAAAGGGTTCTTATTACTCATTATGGTTGTTATTCTTGGTAGCAATACAGCTGAAAGGAAGGATTATATCATCTGGATGCATTTGTCATAGTCTGTCTCTCCATCCACCGCTGTTGAGTGTTTTCAAGGGAGCGTGCGGGTCTGGCTAAGCTCCTCTGCACAGGGCAGCGCATTGGCATGGTTCAGCACTGCTGTGTGTTTGTGGCACAGCTCGCCACACAAGTGGGGAGCCCTTGAGACGTTAGCACCACTGGGACATACACCTTTTACCAGGACTACTTTCATGGAAAGGTAGGCAGTGCGAGAGCGGTGAAGCTCTCCAAGCAGAGGATGCAGCAAGGAACTGCCATGCCACATGACTCCAGGAGGAGGTACTGTAGATCCTGGGGGCTGTTTGGCTCCCACACTTGGCTGGAACAACCTCTATGGGACTGTATCTGCAACACACACTCTGAGAAAATTCCAAGATTCATGGGCTCTGTAACTGACACCTGAGGCCTCCTGAACATCTTTCCCAGAAAAATAGGACAGTTAAAGTGCTCGGCAGTAGCTTACTTTCTTCAAAGTCTATTGCCAGGCTTCTTCAATAACATCACTCATTTTAACAAGTTGAACACATATAAAAACAAGCACTGATTTTTGCATTAGGCAAGTAACTGTCTTCGGCAGCAAGCGGGTCACAGTTGATACAGAGTTTGCTTCCATGGTGGTGTATTTTGTAGGCCAGCAGTTACACAGGACTGAGTTCCAAGGCAAGCACTCAAAAGAGCTAGGAGGTGCTATAATTAAGGTGCACAAGGTTAGGAGGTGCATAATTACGTCCAACCATAATTACACCCACTGGTGCATGTGCTTCATGATATAGTCTTCAATTACATAACCACCTCCTTTCTTCTTTTCCCTATGGGATCTTTGCCTGTGTCAGGGCTGCCCTCATGGCACAGTGCTGCAGGATTTCCCAAGCTGCCACTAAACATGTTGTTTAGGACACTGGAAGCAGCAGGGATGTCTGCACTGCACCCTATGCAGGACAACAGCCTGTGTGTGAAATCGGGCTGCTGCTCTGAGGCATGACAAATCTTAAGGTTCACACCTTAATCTTCTCATGCAGATTTGCAAAATTTTCAGATTTGCATGTCTGGCTTGAATATTATTGAAGCTCTACTATTAGTCTCTACTGATATGCAGTATCTTTATGAGCTGCTTTCTGAACCACAACGTGCAAAGCCACTTGCCAAAAATTTTTTTTTTTTTTTTTTTTTTAAACACAAAAGGTCTTATTTAGCTTCTATTTCTGAACGAAATTCTCACTGACTTAAACAGGAGAAGTATCATATCTCTAGTACTTCTGCTATCCAGCAAAGCACTGTTCAGTTTAACCAACATAATAGAAAAAACTCTGCAAAAGTTACACCTAGCTTATTCCTCAACACATACATGCACATGGCGTGACAAACTGAAAGGCTATTGCTGTTGCTTGCACAGAAAAAAATGAGCTGTTCTGTCAGAGATACCTGGCAAACCTCTGAGGCAGTGTTCATCTCTTACAGACACTCATGTCAGTATAATCATTAATACTTGTATTGTGAGTAGCTAATAGCAATCTTCTCTAATTGTTTCTCATTAATATCTCCATACTTTTGAAGCATGGCAGAATCACACCTTCAGTGATGCTTCCGTAATAACTAATGCAATACAGAAAAGTAGTTATTAATAATCTCAAGTTGTTTGTCTGAAGTGAGTGTAAATAATCTATACAGCAATAACACCGGCAATACTAAAACACAGCCTCTAATGACAAGTTAACCTAAGCCTGATTTTTAAAAAGACACTGATAAACTATAAATCTCTTTATCATGCAGCACTAGACAACTATTGCCAACTAGACAACAGCCAAGTGTTTGGCTTTTGAAATCTGAAGAAATGAAAAAACAAAATATGCAACCGTCTATCAAATAAATACGCTGTACACAAAAGGAGGTACAGACTTACTAAGGAAGTCCAAACAAGGAGGGAGCACTGATTTCAGAATGAATTGGGTTTTAGTTTGCTGTGACCAACTCAGAAACCATTCTGTAAAGTAATTCAGTGAGGATACTTGCCTCCCTGCAGTAGACCACTTGACGTGTCCTTCTTATTCAGTACCATGAGTTCCATCAATAAAATCTTAGCAAGATTACTGGCAGCAGGAAGGGAACTATTTCTACCCTCATTTAATCACACTGGACAACTCAGATCTGTTATGACTCAGTGCCCCTGGAACAACTGGAGAAGGTTATCCGATATATTACATTACACCAGGATAAATAAGATTAAAGATCTTATTATATATCTGGAAACAAAACAAGTGTTTTAATAAAACAGTATTCCCTTCCTCTGTTCCTCTGCTCTCCCACAGCAATAAATACTTTTAGTCTCAGTTTCATATTTATATCCTGTTCATAAACACACACAACAAAGTTTTGTCACTAATATCTAGTATCTATTTACTTCGGTTCTTACTACTGGAGGCATCTTTTCATGTTTCTACTTTTATGACTTTCTACTTATGACTTCATGCTGAAGTCATAAAATCACACTCAGTCTATCAGATTTTACTATCAAGGAAGGATTAACTGTATCACTTCTGGGGCTGCAGATTACAGTCACCTTACTGCTTATTCCTATAATTACTACCCACTCAAGTGTCGCCCTGCTTTTAGTTTCAACACATGTTGCAATGAAGCATACACTGGGATCACTTGGGAAGCTGCTTTCCTGCCCATGGCATTAAATATAATGCTTCCTTCTCAGAGTGTAACATCTACATCTGCCTCTGTCAGCCTAACAGCATTTTATCTACAAGTACTGCACTTGGACAAGGAGCCACATGGATACCAACCATGTAGACTGTGTGCAGCAGGAGCCTGGTCAGTAGTTGCTCTCACAAGTAATTGTCCATTTGGCCTTTATGAGTCAGTTTCTAGGAGACAGTTTAGGCTTCTTCATTCAATCTCGAGCATAGAATTGTTTGAAATAACTGTCTTGCTAAGTTTCCTTAACAGAGAAACACTATTGATAGATTCTGTAGATTTCTGTTTTATGGAACCATCCATAGTGCAGGATTCCAAGGCTAATTGAGAATCTGGAAATGGTACTGACACATATTAGTTAAATAATATCATTGCTAAAGGAAATTTAGCCCTTAAACAAAACACAGTATATTCTCTTTTTAAAGATAACCACTAACTTACCTTAGCAAATACTTAAATATTTGATTACGTTGTATTCTGTCAAATATTCTGTCCATGCAGGCTGCCTACCTGGCTCAGGTAACAGAGCAGCACTGCCTTTCAGCAGAGCTAGGTCAGTGAATCTCAGGTGGAGCTCATCCCATACATGAGTGCCTGAAAACACATCCGATGATACATATTTCATTAAACTTTAACACTAACTCTGAGCATTGTTTTTGTGGTCTTTTCTTTTTTTTTTTTTTTTATGAAAAGGAATAAGCATTTCAATTAAAATGTTAATTTTTAGATGAAATAAAAGTGCCATAAAAATTCTTTTGTTGAGTTGAAATATAGAGCCTAAATTAAAAATATGTCAAAATTAAAAATGTTAAAACATTTTAACCAATACTAACTCTGGCTGACAAACCATACCAAGAAATTCTTTCCTCATCTGCTCTTAAGAACTCGTGTTCACATTCATTTATGTGTACATGTAGTAAAATATGGCCTCAGCTTGTAGACTTGCCTGCAATTTACCTAACTGCCTAATGCTTCCTATTAAAATAACCCATTTTCAATTGTTTTTAAATTTGCCAAACTGTAACTGTTTGATCTGAAATTCTCCAAGACAGATATATTTCCCAAGCTGATTTTCAGACAACAAGGAAAATTCTAGCAGAGAATTATTTTGGATGCTTCTGAAATCAAAGCATGCTATTATTTTAATAATTAAAAATATTTAGTACCCATGTGAAAATACACCCAACATTTATCCAGACTACGTCTCTGAAAAGACATAGTTCATACATCTTCAGTGAGGGCTTTCTGCAGTTATATACCTGAAAGTCTCTGATACCCCTTGAAATGCTTCCCCTGCCCTGGAGTGGACTCAGCTGCAAACAATCCCCTTCTTACAGGGGACTGTGCTCCCGCCAGGGCTGAAGCTGGGCAGCCCACAGTGTCCCTGCTGGAGCAGGGGGTTGGACCAGCTGGTCTCTAGAGGTCCCTTCCAACCTCAGCCATGCTCACATTCTGTAAGCCACCGCTGCTCGACAGCTCAGGCTGCAGGAGGACAACAGGGCAGGGCCGAGACCCTCCTGTGCCCTCAGTGACACATTTCCTGGCAACGGATACGGCTCCCTGGCGGCAGGCAGCTACCTGACCCAGTGCCAAGGGAACAAGCTGCAAGGGAACTCACTGAACAGTTTTGCTAGATCTCAGATCTAAAGTACAAATAGACTGTGGGCTACGCTAGGTTGTTGTATATAAATTAGTGTTGTAGAAAAGATTATCCAGATAATATCTCATTATTTCCTTTATGCCCTCAATGGACTGTGCATGTATAATTAACAACAAAATGTACTTTCTGCCCTTTGTTTTATAAAGTAACCTAATCACTGTGTCCTTGTGAAATGTATTTGAAACAGATATTATATCTTTCCATGCTAGGGATTTTTTTCCCCCCAAACTGCCCATGTTTTATTCCCTTTAGGCAGGGGTCACCAACATCTCAGATCTATGAAAGTAGAAGCATCAGTGTTTGTAATGTCCATGCGAAGGGGGGCCCAGCTTTCCTAACCCAGGCTCATTGGTCTCTTTATTAAAAGAAAATCCAGTGCCAAAAGCAATATTAATGAATCACAAGGCTTAGAAATTATGGCTCTTCAATCAGCAAAGCATTCGCTTAAGGGCTTGTTGGGTAGAGGTGAACTTGAACACATGTTGGTGTGTATGCTGAATTAGGCAGAGAGTATGCAAAGTAAATCATGTTTTTCATAGCAATTTTGCTATGCAATTTGCTTTTTGGCCATTTCAGTCACCAAACTGTTATTAGTCACTATCAAAGAATCTGAAATACTGCTGTACTGGGGATACAAGAATTACTTTAAAGTTTTATACGCCTCTGTGTTTAGTAGAGACTAAATACTGACCCTTTATTTTTCATTTTCGAATGTATAATATTTGATGCATTCACATTTGAGACTTTTGTTGCAGAGTTACAGCCATATAAAACTTCCTGCAAAGGGCAGTTTATCACCAGTCTCTCCCTATTCGGTCATATATCTCCTGCCTTCCTACCATGCATCTTCCACTTTCTGTCTGAAAACCATCCCCCTTTTCATAGTGAAATTGCTTAGAGCACTGGAATACAAGTTCTCTAAAGAAAAGAGGGATGCTACAATCCTCAATATAAATGGCATAAGGCCAATATACACATGGCATTCTTGCTTACATCCACAATTCTGACTTATTGTTTGATGCTTGTTAAAATACTCACTTTCTCCAGGTCTCATTTTTCTTTTATATAAAGAGGGATTCTGTTATGCATTTTAGAAAGATAAAAAATGATCAGTAAGGAAGGACAAGATCAAAATCAGTGTATAGCATCTGGAAAGTTACCATAGCTTAATTTTCCAGTTCCTTTAGCAGCAACTGTCAGTGAGCTCAATGGTTACTCATTCTCTGAAAATCATCTTTACTTAGATAAGCAACTTTAGGATCTGTATTTTAACATAAATTATAAAATTGTAGCCACAAAATGCAGTTAATAAAACACGGCTTACACAGGAGTTATACTTTGTGTTTGAGGAAATCATCTGGTTATTTAGATCACGCTCTTCTTTACTAGTAGCAGAATGAACACAGTATTTGCAGGCAACAAACACATTTCAGGAGTAGCCGCAGCAGAGGTAAAGAAACTCTTTCAGAATTTTTGAAAAAATAACAAAGGACACATATAGTTTTCAAAGGTGTGCTATTGCTTATACTAATCAATTCGCAAGTCAAGCACAGAAATAGTTTTCAAACACAGAAGAGATCTTAGAGATCTTGTTGATTTCTATCCCTGACATATAGCAGTATTTTATAAATACAGTCATTATTGATTGTATGTCACAAACTGCAACCCTCACAGAAAGCTTTTCCTTTGAAGATAACAAGCCTAAATCAGAAAGAGAAAGAAAAGTCCATCTAAAGTGTGTAATGCCTCAAAATTAGGTATCATAATACCAGTTAAGTCCAGAGCTTCTGGGATGAAATCTTGAGTGAGACATCAGAGCTAATGATGGAGAAATTTATGTTGCTACATGTAATACGTTCATTCTGAAAACTCCCATTCTGCTGCTGCCTAAAATTTTGCATGTCTTTTTTTAACATTAAATTCTAACTATTTATCTGAACATCCCCCAAAGTGTCTTCTTTTTAACGAAGTCAGTAATACCTTTACCCTTTTGATGCAGCTTTTCCTTTTAATGAAATTACTATATCTCTGAATTAAATTATAGGAATATTATATCAGTGCTTGAAACATCTTTGTTTATTTTAAGAAAATCATCTAAACACGATCACTTTTGCCATGGATGTTGGCCAGCAAGAATAATAAAAAGTTTCAACAGCAATCTTTAATATTTTAGGAACTTTCTTAATAACTAATCACCTTATATTCTGAATAAACATTATAGATTTATTTGCAAAATCATTCTGCAGTAGCATAGTAAGTCATATCTGTGCAACAGAACTAAGATCACATTAATCAAATATCTGCATGAGGCACAATCTTCTAAAAGGCTTCCCCAGCTCAGAAAGCACCTGAAGAGACTTGGTTCTTTTGCCAAGTTGTCATCTGACCTCCCTTCCTTTTCAGACAGGTAGTCTCAATTATTGCTCTGGGTACAGACTTACCACCAAATAAAAATAAATAAAATAAATAACAAAACAAAACAAAAAAACTGTTAATCTTTCACCTGTTCAGGATTAGCTATCACTTTATCAGCTTTGGACACCAACAAGAAATAGCATCCCTTCTGCTGCAGAACAAATCTGTCTCCTGGAGCCTATTTAGAAATCTTCTGATTTCTGGGTGCTCAAGAGGATAACACATGATACATCAAAGGTAATCATCACCAGTCCAACCTGGGCACAGTCTGGTTTTATTAATGTTCCATGCAGTATCTGGTTTTATAAAGCTGATTGTATTTCAGATCTTCTGCCAGAGCTTTGGCTGCAACTTACTTTGGAGGTTGAGCCATGGTTGGCTTTTAACAACTAAAGCATTTAGTAAAAGAAGAGGAAGAAATATAAATTACTCTATTCCTTGCCAAGTGCACTCTCCTAAGCTTAAAGCATATAATAATGGGATAATGTGTTGACTGAATTTCTGAAGACAGCAACACTTTAATAGAAAGGAAAGGACAGGGAGAAGAGCAGTTTTTGGCTTGGTAATGGCTGAAATCATAAAGTATTAGCTCTGCAAAAAGGCATCATCTGTTAAAGACTAACCTATATCTATAATACAATCAGAAGAAGACAACTCAAGGGAGAACATACAACTAATCTTGGCTAGTTAAAAAGACTATTTGTAACAATAACTTGGAAATATTACTTATCACTTTCTACCTTCTATGGAGAAAAACATTGCCTTCTGCAACAAAAAACTCAAAACATGAAGTTACCCTTTGTCACATGGATAAATATTTCTCTGCTCAGCTTCCTTAAAAAAGTTTTTAGGTTTCATAACTATGCACTGAAAGGAAACCATCTCAGGCTTAAAATTTCCCTTAAGATCTACATTTGCTTTTACTTTCAGAGACCGATTTAGAAGGCTAGAACTCTTCAGCAGTGAGTTACATCAGATAGTTTTACACTGCTGCCCTGCAGAAAAATGCAACTTTTTTTTCCCCCTCTAAGATAAGATTTATTTGAAAAGGAAAAGTCCCGTAAGATCAAACTCACCTGCTTTTCATTGGCTAGTTCACTTCACCAAGCTATTCTACCTAAAGCCTAATAATTTATGTTTGGTAAAAGCATAGTTTCTAGTGGGGCTTTCACATATCATGATTAGAAGACATTAAGAGTTGACAAGTCTAGCAGTTTGTTCCAATAGTTAATCTCATTCACTACCAAAAATGGTTTTCTTTTTTTTTTGCATTGACTGGCCTTGGCTTCCAGTTGATATTCTCCTACTAAAGAACCTTTTAACATATCATGACAATACCTAGAGACTATAATCAAGATATTGCATATATATATTTTTTAAGTTGAATAGATAAAGCTTTTTAAGTCACTCTCTCTTTTTTTTTTTTAATGCTGTTTTCTCCAGCTCTCAGTAAATTCTGTACCTCTGGATCAAACAGAAGGTATCTGTTTACATCCTATCTCCAATAGCAGTAAAAGCAGATGCCTAGGTGAAGTAAGCAAACAGCCCTAGCATATCTGATATTTCATTCCATACTCTGCTCCCCCTCTGCTTTTCAGGGACTTTCTCGATGAAGGGTGTTTAGTTACATCCCATCATTTTTTTTTTTCTGAGACTAGAACTTTTTTGAATCTTACTCTGAAACTCAGAGCAGCTGCAATGGCCTTGGTAAGGATTTCCACAGCTTAACTACATGCCACAACCAAGCAACCTACAAGCCCCTGAGTACTACTCTTAACTTAAACTTATGAACACCAAAATCGCATGCAACTGCTGAGCACATATTACCATTGCTATATACAGAAGTAGCAACATAATTTTCCTTATGCAATACTCTTGCATCTATCCATCAGGAGATTGTTTTAAAGATTTTTCTCATAGTTTCTTAACAATTCATATTGAACTGACTACTATAACCAGCTTATAGATACTTTTTGGAGTACAGTCTACCAAGGTGGCATCATGGCCTATATTTTAAGTTACCACATGAATAACTTTGTCCATGTTACCAAATGTTTATATTTAGTGCCTCAAGCTCTCAAACAATACAAACAATTTTGTGTGTCTTCTTTTCTGGATTATTTGCAAACTTTATTACTAGTGATATTACAATACTTTCAGATCTTTAAGTATTGAATTCTGCCAGGTCTTCCACTGATCCCTGAGGAATTTAAATCACGAGAGACCATGAAGACCCTGTTCAATGATAAGCAGTCTTTAAGAAGTGTTATCTAGTTCTTAGTCTATTAAATATATATATTTTTTGCTACTCTACAGTGCTGCTTTGAATGAAAACATGTAGCACCAAGTCAAGTGGCTCTTATATCAGCCCTTCTACAATCATCTTTGTCAGGCCTGTAATGACCATAAATGATTAAACCAGACTTGTCTGACATAACCTGTTTTTTCGTAGAACTGCTTGTACTGAATTAATTATCCTCATCATTTAATTCTTTAGCAGCAGAACAATATTTATTCTTCCATTGATTTGCTGAAGAATGATTTCAGTTTCTCTGACTGCTAGTCACCTATTGCCCTTTTGAACAACGGAACTTGTCAGCATTGTTCTGCTTCAAAAATTAACAAAATTAACAGCAGTGGGAAAAAAAGAAAAAAGCAAACTATCATGTTTTGTAGGTTTGCAGAGTGCAAGCAATCCAATCCTACTCATGTAAAAATGTTTATTTTTAGTAGATCTTGCTCAACATCCTCTTCACTTCATAATGGACTGGAAAGTACCTGACTGTTCTCATATGATTACACTATACTGCTTTTTTCTAAATGCAGAACAGTAAATGAAAAATTGTCTTTTTTGTCATTAACAATATTAGCATCTCTATCTAGTAGAGGATCTGTAAGACAAATGGGATTTCTTGCAATATTAACTTCTATATTCTTAGTTTTTATCTTATGTCCCTAACTTTATCATTTTTGACACTTTCCAATCCTCACTTTATGTCTATTTCCTACTCCTGAGCCTCCGTTTCTATTTCTATTTCATTTAATTCTAGTAATTGATTTACTGGTAAACAGTTTGCTTCTTAGGAAAAAGTATTCTCTTTTCAAAATGTAGAATTATGTTTTTCTTTTGCCACTGATTTCTTACCACTTCCCATTCACGTTTTTTTTTCTTCCAATTAGTTTTACTTGTGGGCATATATTTAGTTCTTTTAATCCATTGGCAGTAAAGTGTGAGCAAGTATTGGTTGAGTCTATTCTGTTAATCAATACTGAAAAAAATTATGCCATGATTATTGGTTTCTAGGCAACTACCAACTTCCAATCCAGTAATTAATTCATCTTTATCTATCCTAATCCTATACTTTTTACATTGACAATGATAAGGTTTATGGGACTGTTAACCCCATAAATTGAACTTCCCTCGTAACATAATATTTTTTTCTTCCAAAATTGGAAAATATTATTTAACATATATAAAATATAGGATGGTGAAATAAGATCTCATATGCGCATACCAGGAAGAAGCAGAATTATTCAAGCAATATGCTATGCGCAAACTCATGTTCTTCGGCATGTTAATGAAAGAACATCTATCTCAAGATAAACATGAGCATGTGTTGTTTTTAATCTATAAAATAATAAAATGCATTCAGTAGCTTCTCATAAATCACTCTGCATAGAACTATTGTCTTTTTCCTGTTATTTTCAACCCTGACATTCCCTGCAACCCTCCTAGAGCCATTGTGAAAATACCTACTCCAACTTCATCCTTCCACCCACTGCTTGCTTTCCTTTCCATCTGACACGAGCTGCCATATAGCCTCACTCCTGCCATCTGACTTCTCTAATCCCTCCAGTAATTGGTACAGTCCTTCACACCTCCAGCCATGCAACCCCCTGTCACCACAACTGCAGCTGCCAGCTCTGCCCTCACCACTCCCTGTGGGACCAATTCTGCATTTCTGGAAAACTGCGCCGGGAATCTCCGGTTTAACTCAACTACTACCCACTGTTTCTAAATGCATTTGGAAATCGTTTCATTTTTCAGAGGTGAAGTAAGGATCTTGACCTCGTGATTCACTTCTTCTTGCAGTAATTTTACTTCTCTCATGTGACTGTAAACAGAATTATTTGCTGCCTGATGATCTATCAAAACAGTTTTTAATACAGCTGTGTGACAAACAAGACCAATAGCTGTCTGACCCTGGTTACTGATTAAAATAAACAAGGCCTTTAACATTTTTATCATTCAGGTTTGGCCATATCGTTTGCAAATGATCCAGAGGATCCTACATGCTGGACCTATATCAGATGTTCAGCAGCAGGGACTGCTGCAGCCAACATCTAGCTATCTCATGACACCATTGCAAGCCCTACTCTGGCTTTTGCCAGTAGGATGCCTGAAAAGTCATTAGCCATTAACCACTTCCCGAGTTATCCCTCTGTTAAGTCTTCAATTTTAGACGTTCCCTCTCATTTGAAGCTTTTGTTGTGAAGTCCAGCTTTGAGTTCCTGTTGCAGGAAAAATAAATCCTAAATACAATGAAGTTATTAATAATACATGATGAACTCAAGAAAGCAACAATTTGCTAAAGAAAAATGTTATAAATTAAAACCTTTTCATTTCTTTATTACAGAACACTCTTTACATTACAAACCAACATAAAGTTAGGTTAGAATAAATAGAAGTTTTAGAAGCTTTGAATTTAATTTGAAACATGGGTGTAGAAACTCTGAGATAGGCTGAAACTTTTCAGGAACCTACCTTTTGGCATGTTTGAACAAAAGTTTTCAAGTTCTTGTTTCTAAAATGTAAGATAATAATTAGGTTTTCCTATTTTCTTGCGAGATTTTATTTCACTGCCTAGGAATAGTGTCAGAAAAGCTCGTTTCCTTCATGTCTTACAACGGAAAGTTTCACTGTAAGAACAGAAAAGATGTGTTTATCCAGGTTAGCTGCTTCATTCCAAAATCAGGTCTTTGCAATAAGAAATGAGAACTTGAGCTTGATTCATAGGCTCCTAGAAAGTGATATAAAAATCAGCAGACCACTCTGATGTGTTGCAACCTTAGATCTTCTGGAAGCATATCACAACATTTCCCATTAATCTTCTGCCCGTGTGCAGTTCTAGGCATAAAGGATCTGACTTGGCTACTCTCTGATGCAGATTGAGGGAAGATGAATTTGGCAAAATGCTACTATTTGGGACATGTATGAATTATAACACGTATTTGTGGGACACAGTATAGTTCATCTTTCTTTTCTCCCTCCCTGATGATAACACAAGTCTATACATTCATGCAGATGTTTTCACATACATGTAAGAGTAGGCATTTTCCTGTATTTCCTGTAGTTTATTGCAGTTATAGTTATACGCATAACATGCATACTCTAAAGAAAAGGAAAATAAGAGCTAGTCATTTAAAATTATAATCCTTAAACCATCAGCACTGTCCTAAACCTACATTTTAAATATTATGACTTTTTTTTTTTTAATGCAATTCTTGTATTTGCAATTATATAGTTTAACCCAGGACTTCTGATATATAAAGAGAAAGGTCTCCCTCATGTGGAAATCTGCCTGGCAATTGTGAAAGAAATACTACATTTTGCTTCCTGATAAAAAATCCACTTCTTAGATTTGAAGATTCATTTCAGAAAATTATTTCTTAGCAGCTTTTTGCAACGTTTTATTTCATCAAAACTACCATCAAGTGAGGAAAAACAGAAGTGAACACATCAACCAAACAAAAAGAATACTTTGGTAAGCCAGGATCCCAATCATTTAAAATACATTTTAAAAGGAAAGTAAGCAAAATACTTCCAAATCCAGTCAGAATGTAGTAGAAATTAACATAGGCAAAAACTCACAGGTTTTATGATAATCTTGCATCCATTCCCTTCAAAGAATCAGTTTCTTGACCTTTCCTCTATAGTTGTTCTTTGGAATCCTTGCTGTTCTCACTTACGTGACTTGCAGGTATTGTACTTTCATGACCTCAGCAAAACTGTGATCAAAAAATGCAGCCAACTAGGAGAGTTAGAATTCACTTACTCATGTGAACAAAATTTGAAACTAAATAGGTTATATATTGTGCCTGGAAAGTTTTACGTTTCCTCATATTTATAATCAGTGTAGGTCAAAATATGTCCTGTCAAATTTTCCACTTTTGAAACAAAAATCCAAAGGGAAAAGTGATTCCTTCTTTTTTGAGTTGATATTCTTTAATAAAAGAAAACAAGATTCAACTTAAGATTCACATTATTTTTTTCCCCTTGAAACACAGAGATTTGACTTCAAGTGAATCTTTTCAGTATTTTTTTTTTTGCTAGACAGAGAGGAAGAAGTCTTTTGAGTTGTTCATGCATGTTTTCTAATTTTGTGGCTGAACTAACAAATAATACACCAATCATACATGCAGCTATGATTGAAATGCCTAAAAAAATGCTAATTAATAACCAAATTAAAGTTTGGTTTGTATGACTGTTGTAATACCAAAAGACATAAATAGTGCACACAAATCAGTGGTTGTATGTGGGATGCAGAACTGCTTGCAAGATATTTGCTCTGACCTTTCAGAAAATCTGCAAAGTAATTTCTTCATTACTTTCTCTCTCCAACAGCTGAAATCATGAGATCTCTGAAGGTTTTTTTTTTTTTTTTTTTTGTGTGTGTGTGCGCGTGTGTGTGTGTGTGTTTCGGACTTCTATGTACCACACTGGATAGAACTCTGGACCGAACTTTACCATTCACACAGCAGACATTCTTCCTTCACTCCTTTACAGGCATGTGTGCTTGAATTTTTTATCAAAATACTTCACAGACCAACTGAAACCATTGTAATTGTTCAAGTATGACTTGTTAGCAAATGCTTCAGATAATTTGGAAAACCAATGTCTACCTAGTGATCATGACAGAAAAAAAAAAAAAAAAAAAAAAGTAGTGGGAGAACCGCCTAGCTCCTATATTTTGCTCATTTCTCCTCAATAAAGAGATGGTCAAATTAGTCTTTTTTGTTGTTTGTTTTAGTTATATAGTATAATTTCACAAAGAATACAATAACTCAACATGCATCAGAACAAAATATAAAGGTATCACACAAGTATGACAACTGTTTGGGAAGAGGTCTCAGTCTTACAATTTGTCAGAAACCTAGACTGAGCCCAAATCATGATGAAAGCAAACATATCTTTACTTCCACCCCTAGATTTGAGCCATCAATATCACAGAAGACCACAGACTAAAAATGCAAGTGTTTGTTTTATTGCTGGAATGCCCTTCCTCTTCTTCCACCCCAAGCTTAAAAATTGATCACAAGACATTAAAAGAGATACAGGGCAGAAACCCCCCATATTAGTTAGTATTATTTTATAACAATTCACAAATAAATTACCAGCAAAATTTCTCAGCTTCTGCGCATCTTAGGTTTTCTTTCTTTTTTTTTTTTTTTTCCCAATGCATTGAATTTTGCAGCCCTTTGCAATTAAAAAGTCACATTAGTTATACAATTAAAAAAAAAAAAATCATCAAAATGTGACCCAAGTGACCTGGAACAATACACTGTGTGGTGTGAAATATGCTGACATTTCCAGCTCGTTTCATAATCATGTGCCAACACAAAGAAACCATAACTTTACTGAACACATAATCCCTTACTCAATAGGAAAGCTCTCTGGCTTGGTTTACGCTCCAAAAAATTCTGAAGCATATCCATCCCATCCAAAGATCCTCCAGGTTTCAGAATAAGGTTTCTGTATTTCATCCCAGCCTGATAAAAAAGCAGAACATTAGTATTTCTTGCAAGTAGTCTCTTTTCTTCATTTGTTGTATATTCAACTACCCCACCACCACCAAAAAAAAAGTTAAAACAGCTTCTCTCCCTCAAGATTTACTTAAAACCAAATCCAGAATATTCCAGAAGTATGATTTAGATCCATTGGAAGGTTCAAAACAGCAGAAACTTAACTTGTTCTTCAAGGGGAATTCTTGTGGCTCTGCACAGTTTTGGAATCACACAGAGTGCCCAATTTCTGGCAAATATTCCAGATTTTGCTTCGAACTCTTCAGCAATGGATTATTCAGCAATGCATTGTTCACTGACAGTCAGCAGTAAGGAACCTAACATCTATACTCTTAATAATTTCAGAATTTCTCTTTCTGTATTCTGTCTCTGGACAACAGATGATAGTTCTGCCCATAGTACTGTGGAGTAACACGGTACATATACACATATAATACGCACAAACATACCTAACTTCCCTTTGAAAGTATCTTAGAGTAATTGAAAATCAACTCATGCTCTATATTTTCAGGAATAAAATTTCTGAACTTCCTTACTTCAGAAGGAATAGGTGTTTTTAGAAAGAATGAATCAAGAGCTTCTGAGACAACAGTAAAATATGAAGGCTTTCTTAACAAGAAATCATGCTTCAGATAATGTACCTGAAATATTTTGGACCTCTTAGACATGAATATCAGTAAGAAAATATTATTTTCTAGGCATAAGTCCTATATATATATCTTATTTGAAGGCAACAAGCTTCTTTCTTTCAGTCATTGTATATAGACTTCCCCCAACTCAAAGCTTCTTGGTAGCTATATTGCAAAATAAGTGTTAATGAACTTCCAAGAATGAAACTGCATTACTTTAACTGCATTATCACAATGAACAGCTTATATTCTGCCAATTGCATTAGTTGTCAGTTACACATATGAGACAAATGTGACAGAACATTTAATGTAGACCCAGTTGCGGTATTCAGGTCAAATCACTCCAAGTTATAATCTTCAAAAGTTTAAGTTTTACATTTGCCTTCATGTTCCTTAGAATAATTAAGATCACCCCTAGTTTCAAAGTTCATAAATTAGATTCTAGCTAGCACAAATGAATAAATTGTCCTTTTTAATTATCTGAGTAAAACTGAATGTTTGGTGTTGGTAAAACAAGTCTATCTGCACAGACACAGCATTTCACCCTCCTCATATCACCCCATTCTAAAGAGAACAGAGACAATTGCAGAGAACATACTTAAATTGAGGCGTTTGACACTTAAGGAAGTTACAGAGTTAAGTGTTTGCTGAAGAACTGTTACGGATACAGTCTCACACTAGCTTCTATATCTGTTGCTCAAAACAGGAAGAGAGGTTTTCTTCTAACAGGAAGAGGTAAACCAAATTTCTAAAAACCCTAGTCATGATACCGTAACTGTTTTCCTTTCCTGCTGTTCTGAAAACTAGTCTAAATCTCTAAATACAATGAGATATGAATAAATACAAAAAACTCTTACTGGTATCTGGTGTTTTTTTTTTATAAAAAAATTACTTGTTTTATCATATCGATATCTAATATTTGTTTATAAAAAATTATCTCCATCTTGGGGAGCTCTATTGTGCTTGCACAGAATGGAAGTAAAGAACAACAAAACAAGCTAAAAGATAAATGATCTGAGAAGATTGTATTGCTCTGAAGAGGGACTTAGAAGAGCATGAGAGTGTATACGTGTGTGTGCATGTCTCTGTGAGAAAAACACATGCACACACCATATATATACCTTGCATACACACAACCAATTTTCTTCCTCGCTTCTTAGCTGGGACAGCAAGCTTCATGTTAAAGAGAGGCACCAGTAGCATTTTAGCTGAAGCACAGTAAACATCCACTTGCATGGAGCATCCACATAGTTAAATTATTCTCAAAGCTCCCCATGCAAAGACAAAAGAGAGAAACCAAAAACCTACAGAAAAATCAGAATAAAGGGCACTTTAATCCCTAGGGAGAAGTAAAGGTCACAGAGCAATTCGAGAAAATGTAGCTTAAGGTTTTGGCTACACAACCATTCAGAAAAGAGTTTTGAAGGAAGTATGTAAAGATAAGGGGAAAAAGTCTGTGATGACTGGAGAGGGTTTGCGTGTGTCATTACGAGTACAAAAAAGTGTCCAGCATCAGAACCCTGTTCCATGTCTCCCAACTGCAAGCAGTTCAAACCTCCTCCCAATTTATATATATATATATATTTAATATCCATATCAACATTTGTTTCTTAAAAGATATTTTTCTCTCTTACTTAACATGCCATTTATTCTTTCCCTCCCTATGAGTGACCACATTCCCAAAATTACTGGGATATGACCATTTGGTCTAATAAGCAAGTGTGTTTTACCCTCATTGTGTACCCGTCATAAATCCCTCGGAGTTCAAAATCAACCTTGACCTTCAAACATTGTAAACTGAAGAGTTTGAGTAGACAGAGACACTTCCTTCCTCATAAAACTCCTTTTCCCACAACGCTCATTGGCCTCATCACTACTCTTATCTGGCCCCTACCCCATCTCCTCTTGAGACTCCTCTCTCTGTCCAGGTCAAGGTTTTAATCTTGTTTGTCTCTAGTAGTTTTGGTTGCTGTGATAAAGACAGAGAAGAACGAAGGCAAATTCCAGGACAGATTTTCCACAGGGAAGTGGAGCACTTTTCACTGTCCCATACTTCTTCCTATATACAGTTACTGGGCAGAGGCAAGAAAGAACTAGTGCTGGCTGCTGAATTCCCAAAGATGGGTGAGAGCAACAAGAACACTAAAAGGTCTTTCCCAAGACAAAGCTACAGCACCCCCAGCCACAGCTCTAAACTAACACTATCATCTCTGAGAAACAAAAGAGATCACCAGAACTGGTAGGGCTACTAACTGTGCTGCTAACTTCCCTTCTGCTGGGGAAAAAGGAGCTAAAAGAATTACACATTATCAGCTTGAGGTACAATTGTGAAAATAGAGCCCTATTATCATATAACCTT